>JASCZW010006613.1:0-88262 GCA_034211315.2 Aedes japonicus
ACATTCAGCAAGTTCGCCAACTTGGCGGGCAAGTAGTTTTCGCCATGCACGTGCGAAATTTTGATGCGTTGCTTCTTTTCCTTCGACGACATTTTGATAACTGAAGTGCTAATCTCAAAATCAAAATAGAGGCATGTAGCATCACAAAATGAGGGTTGTGCAAAAAATTTTAATGCACGTTGAAAGGAAATGCGTCAAGTTTAAGTCAACCAAATTTTGATCGAAACACCCTTTATTTACAAAAGTAGGCCTTCAGAATGCACAGGATGTTCAAAGTATTATCTTCTATGCGAGACCAAATTTTGGTAGACTGAAAATGCTTTTCTCTTTCTCAAATTATTGCTTGCTTATCCGAACCAAAGCTATATAAATTGATCCTCAGAGGTACCAGGAAGCTGGATCAGGCTAGATAGTGAATCTTATAGTCCATATTTTGTGGTACAATCCTTTTTCTCAAAAATGTTCCGGGAATGACCAATGTAGATAATGGCTTTCTCAAGTCTATCAAAATCATAATTATGAAATACCATGAAGATAGAGCTACCGCACGGTATGTTTTGGAGTAAAATCAAAGCTGGCCTCTACTACAGGTTCCCCCGGGAACGCTCCGGTGGTGCCTAGAGTGGTCAATGTATCCAATGGCCTTCTGAAGTTTATCAATATCATAATTATGAAAAATCATGAAGATGGACCTGCGGCACGACATGTTTTAGGATAAATGCTTCACTGGTCCCTACTACAGGTTCCCCCGGGGACGTTCCGGTATTGTACGTCATCGAAAGAGGGAAATAATTTTCGTCATCGAAACGAAAAAAAAATCCAGAAAACTATTTTATCAACCAGCACCATTGGGATATACAGGGTAGGCCCAGATAAGTGACGCAGTATTTTGTTTCAGTGTGGAATTCTTATGGCCATCGCAAAAGCCATCTAGTTGCCAGTAAATTAAAGAGGGACTGATTAATATCAAAGATGGTAAATCAACAAGATGTCCCAGGTATTATTTTCTAGAATAATCTAGAGGGTACGCTCTTTTTATATGTTGAGGGCTTCTTTTGATTATTTTGATTTAAAGTTGAAGTGTTTTTAAGTGTCCCATTAGTAAATAATTGCTTGAAATTCATTTCAAGTAACAACGAAACGAATCGACGCTCGAGGGGAAATGGTAAATAGTTTTGTCAATCAATTTCGTCGATAGGAAGTGCCTTAGAAGAATATCTCGAGTAATTCATGTTAAGGGCCTAAAAGCCATTTGTAAACAATGACTTTAAATGTCGATTTCTCTCGAATTTTAAATCACTTTGGTGAAATAAAAGCAGCATCTGGTAGAAGACGGTTAGTTCTACCATATGAAGTAACTGGATATAGTAAGATTTTCGTGATTCGTGAGAGATCAACGTTGGAGGTCATTGTTTACAAATGGCTTTCAGGCCCTAATCTTGAATTACTAAAGATATGGATTCCAAAAGACAACGGATTTTGCAGTTGCATTTGACGGAAAAGCGTCCCAACCAGATACTGACCGACACCCGGAAAGAAGGAATATGCCGCACATTAATCAACCAGACGTTGAGAAGATGCAGGACGAGGAGGACCTTCGACCCATAGAAAAAATAACAGTTCGTCCTCGCAGTGTACGTACCAAACCGCTTGTAAAGGCGGTGCGTGAGGGAATTCGCCGAATTCCTTGTCGTTCTTCATAGAAACTAGCTCAGGGTATGGACGTCTCCAGGAAAACTATCAGATCAGTTCTCAAAGAGGATTTGAGATTGGTGCCGAACAAGAAAAGAAAAATGCATGGACTTTCGAAAGCCAACAAGAAGAAGGGAATCATTCGCTGTCACGAATTACTTCGTCGGCACGGTGATTCCATTATTGTGTTTTCGGATGAGAAAAATTTCGTATTGCAGCACAGTTTCAAGGCTCAAAATGACAGGGTCTATGCAGCGAGTATTCAGGATACCTGTTGAAGAATGTCAACCAGGAATGAGGAAATTTCCGTGTTAAATAATCAGTGTATTTGGGCACCGCGATTAAAAACTTCCTGCAACGTCATATAATTTTAGCTTAGGTAATATTTTTAAGGTTATGACAAGTGTGAACTTACGTTTAGTACCCTTATTCCTGTAAATTCCTCCTCCCTTCTCCTTGCTCTATTTCTCCTTTCTCTTTTCATTTCAAACTTTCCACCAGCCAATTATTCCACTATTAATATAGAGATTAAACTACTACCAATGTCTTTGTTCTCTGCTCTAGCACTGATCTTCCTTGACTGTGTTCCAATTTCAACGATAAATGCTATGCAAGCTACGTAAATAAAAATAATAAATGGCTATTTCCTCACAGAATATTAATTTTGAATTAGACTAACCTTACTCTGATCGGCAATACAGTTCTGAACTTTTACACTTGTTTCAACGTATCCGTATTCAATCCAATGGCACAAAACTACCCCCGTCCCGAACACTGGATAGCACAAAAGAATCTACCCGCTTTTCAAATCTGTTGCTTTTCAACTCTGGTGCTTTGTTTTCCCACCACGTAGACAACCAGTCTGTCGAGAAAACACCGAGAGCTGATTGCGATGACGTGACGTTTTGCCGCTGTTCTGAATGCAAGGTCACTTTACAAAGCATGGTGAGGCGCGCCAACCGATGGGTTGTGACAATGCCCCTTCTTCAATTCGCGCAGTTCAACGCTTCCAAAATCACACTTCGACCATAGTTTGGGGAGCGATTTCTGCGGAAGGCTGTCTACCACTGCTTTTCATTGTAAAAATCAACGCAGCATACTACGTAAAAGAGGGCCTGGAAAAGCATTTGAAGAAGCATACTTCAACGAGGTTCGGTCGGTAACCGCAAATGAGTGTTTCAACTGGATTCTGCGCCATCCCATGGACCAAAGATTACCCAAGCACGGTGCACCAAGAATTTGCCAGACTTCTAAGGAATTATGGCCAGCTTTTTCGGCAGATGCAAATCCCCTGGATTTCTTTATTTGGGGAATCATGGAAGCTCACTTTCGAGTACTCAAACCAATGGGTATTGAAACATTCAAAACTACCATACAGAAGATATGGGATGAAATCCTCGAAAATCAGGTGCGTGCCGCTTGTAATGTCTTTCCGAAGAGACTAAGGGCAATAATTAATGCTAAAGGCGATAAAATCGAAATGTAAATACGTACACATAAACAATAAAATATGGGAAACAGAATAACAAAGAAACATTTAAATTATTTGTCTTTTCGTGGGAGATACAGTCTTTGTTTCATGCGTCACTTATTCGGGCCTACCCTGTAAGCGTCAAAATCTGTTTATCGGTAGGTGAGGTAAGGTGTACTGGTGAGAACAGTTGAACATCTCGTTGTGGCGTCCCGTTGACTCAGTCAACCCAGTGAGAAAGAGAACGAAATCCTTTTGCGTCCATAATTGTGGCTGCTCTTCCACTATCTTGCTTGCTAGTAGTTTTTGGGGATCTTGGGATATGGTAAACAGTCGAAGCCGCAAAATTGTCGATTTTAAAATATTGTACTGCATACTTTTGCCAAGATTTCTATGCAGTTCGTAGTTTGTACTTCTTGTTTCGACGGAATTTTTTGCGAAACAGAGCAAGCATAAACAAAACAAAAATAATAACAGAAAAAGGAGAGAGTGAGCTAACACACACACACTGTCATTTTACTCTGAGCTCGTTTGTTCTTGAAGATAGATGCCTCGAAATAATTCCAAAATTTTTATGCCGTGCCCGTTAGACTGATCAAAGCAACGATGGATTGTGTACACTCAAAAAAATCAACACTTTATTTCCACGTGAATTTCACGTAACTTTCAACTGAACACATAACCAAATGTTCTTCATTAAAATTAGGTTAACATTAAGTGCCAGTGACTTGTACGTAAGGGAACGTCCATTTATTACGTCACGCAAAAAGTTACTTTTTATAACCCCTCCTCTTGTCACGTTTTTTGTATGGACCTTCCAATTTTTTTGTATGGATCGTCACGTTTTCTCAAACCTTACCACGTGACATAATTAATGGACCTTCCCTAACGTAAATTCCACATGTTTATTACTGGTTTTGTCATTGGACAAAAATTACGTGCGTTTCACGTGGAAACAATGTGTTCATTTTTTTTCAGTGTACACTGCTATTTGAAGATAACGGGTGCGTTATTGGACTCGTTTGAAACACGTAAAATACTTCAACAAGGTGGCGGCCTTTCCTGTCTCCTGTTCGTCATTGCGCTAGAATTTGCTTTCAAACTTGCGGACTTAAGAATACGGGGCACAATTTTCATTAAATCCAGTAAATCCATTTGCTTTGCAGAACGTTTCAGGCGGTTACTGAGCAGTACACCATTGCTGCAGCCTGAAGCAGAAGAGCAAAAGGCCTCCACGTCAGGAAGGTATTAGAACCGGAACAGCAAACAAGACACGGTAGTGAAACCCCTCGACAGGTAGCTATACCGAAAGTGGCTGACGATACCGAGGTGCGTCGTGATGGACGACGAGACTGACTTCAAGGCGGACTCAAAGCAACCCTAGTAGCACACTTGTTGCCACTAAGTTGAGGAAATATAAATATGACTTGCTAAGTGATAATCAAGTTGTTACAACTTATTATGATCGTAGTGTGCTACTTGGAAATTGTCGCAGCAGGAGTTAAACTTGCCACATCACGGTTGGCCGTTTCTGAAGAGGATAGGAAGAAGAAGGTGGACAAATTTGCCTAAAAGTGTATGGTTTGACAGGCCATCTGTTCCTGTGGAGAGATAAGCCAGACATACATCATGACGCGTGGAGAGATAAGCCAGACATACATCGCGCAGCTGGTGTTGGACTGGTACAGAGATAACAATGTTGTTTTTGTACCAAAACTCGCCGGAACTTCGTACAGTTGAAAAATTGTAGGCCATTACAAAGGCTAAACTTCGTAAAACACCTCAAGTATTCGAGAACGTGCTGGCTTTGAAGAAAAAGTGAGAGAAGTATCAAAAGAAGTCGGCCTCACTATTGCCCAAAACCTCATAAGTGGGTTCAAAGCAAAGTAGGCTCATTCGGCCATGGAGACGATATCCAATATCTGTAAATATAAAAATGACTGTCTGTCTGTCTGTCTGAACCTTATTGAATCTAAAACTACTGAACCGATCGGCGTGAAATTTTGTATGCTGGAGTTTTTGGAGCCGGGAATGGTTATTAAGATAGATCGAGTTTTTGGAGCCGGGAAAGGTTCTTATGATATCTCTGGACGGGGGGCTCCCATACAAATGAAACACAAATTTCTGCACAATTCGAGAAATAATCAAAAAAATGAAACCAAATTTGGCATGTGGGGGTTTAGGGAGACAAGAAATGTTTCTATGGTAGCCTGAGACCCCTCCCCTATCAGGAAGGAATGGCTTTCGTACAACTGAAACAGCATTTTTTGGCATAACTTGAGCACGAATCAAACAAATGGAACCAAATTTGGCATGTGGAAGTTTTTGAAGGAAAGAAATGTTTCACGGTGGTTAGAGACCCATCCCTTCTTTGGAAGGGTAGGTGGGGGCTCTCATACAAATTTAACAGAAATTTCAACCAAACATGAGGATTATCCCTACTGTAATGAAAATTTGAATGGGGGAGTTTTTGTTGCCGGAAAAAATCTTATGATAGTAAGATACCCCTCCCATACAAATGAAATACAAATTTATGCCTAACTCGATAACTAATCAAGCAAATGGAACCAAACTTGACATATGGAGGTTTTTAAAGGCAAAAAATGTTTCTATTGTGGTTCGAGAGCCATCCCCTACCAGGAAGAAATGGCTCTCATACAAATGAAACAGAACTGTTTTATTGCATAACTCGAGAACTAATCATGCAAATTTAACCAAATTATGCATGTGCAAGGCAAGAAATGTTCCTACGGTGGTTGAAAACCCCTCTAAATTTATTTGTAGGAGTTGTTGGGGCCGGAAGGTTCTTATGAGGGTTCGTCTTGACGGGGGAGGGGGCTCCCATTCAAATGAAACACAAATTTCTGCAAAACTCGAGTACTAATCAATCAAATGGAACCAAATTTGGCATGTGAGGGTTTCTAGGCAGGATCTTTTTCTAATGTGGTTCGAGACCCCTTACTGACAAGACACGGCTTCGATTGAAGATAAATGTTTTGTCCATTAAATGCTTCTACACAGAAGGAAAACCTTGTAGAAAGGGTTAAATTAAAAACACAAACCTTTGTTGTTTTTTATTGAAGAAATTACACACATTAGCACATGTAAATATTTTAATCAAATTCATTAAGAAAATAAATAACCATAAACGGCGATATTTTCATTCATTTAGTTATACACAGAAACAAAAGCGTTCACGAAAATGAAAACGGACCGTGAACTAGTTCACAGTTTCATGATTTTTACCCAAAAACGTGAACTAGTTCCCGATTGAGTGATTCAGTTCACGGTGTATTTTTGCTTGTTCTGGAATTCATGGCCGCTGTTCACGGATCCGGGCACGGATTTTTTTTCCGTGTATGCGTAGCAAGCTCGCACCGGGTTCAGCTAGTAAACTAATAATATAAAACCCTAATCATAATGCTGTAGTTCATTTCCTGAAAGTTTGAAGAAAATCCAACTAAAAATTAAGTTTTTGCGATCGTTTTTGTATGGCTCATTTTTTTAGAGTACACAAACTTAGATTTTATTACCGAAATCTGTAAAATTTAACCGAACTCTCAGCAACTGAACGTTCGGTAATCTGACTTAACGGATTTCGGTAAAATTTTACAGTTAACTGTAAAAAAAATCCGGTTTTTCGGTAAAATTTTACCGAAATCCGTTATATCGGATTACCAAAAGTTCAGCTGTTGAGAATTCGGTAAAAGCTTACAGATTTCTGTAATAGAAATCTGAGTGTGCAGTCTTTATGTTATTGTTATTAGCAATTTTCACAATTCTCGAATTGTAACTTTGTGCATGTCGCTATTCCACTTCATGGTGATCATCCGTCTAAAACACTGTGGCATTAAACGCGTATTAATTATTTACAAGATTAGCATAAAGGGAACTGGCAGAAGGGTGGGTCTACTTAATCAAAAGCCCTGCAATGCTAGATTCTTTTGACAGCCGTTGTCTATGCAACTTACTTCCCTACAACCATGGGAATACAATCAAGCTAAAAGTAGGAACACTGTTAAATCGTTTCGTAATCAGTTGCGTTCGCCTTCGGTCCGGGAAGGCAATCATCATCATCATCATCATCATCATCATTGCATCCGCACCAGTCCACCGAATGTGCCGAGGAAAGGCCCATTCCAATCGGCAAGAGGGGCAGCAGCACATCGGATAACTATGAGCCGACGGCAAAACAAAACAAAAAATATGCGCGAATAAACGCGAATGCACGTATAAATAAGTTTATATATTTGGATTGCAAATGAATACGCGAAGTGCTGCACGTTGTCGGGACAGCAAAAATGAAGGGAGACCGTATAAAGAGATTGTGAAGTGATAACACCTTAAGATCGACGTCTTTTATTTTATCCTAGCGACGACAGTTTATATTCTTCATACCATCGTTGGATTGGCTTTGGCAAATGGGGTCTGCAGCCATCGCAACGGTCATGCATGGCTTGCTGCGTTCGTATTATCCAAAGAAAGGAATCGGACTACAGGGAGGGAGGGAGCATTTTTTGGATTTCGAACTGGTTATGTCACCGGCTGCATTGTACGACTGTGTGATGTGGCCTTCAGAAACCTGATACAAGCAAATATGATCACCATATACAGTGCACCATTTCTTTATATGGTACGTGCCGAACTTAAGCTCACGATAATTCATCAAGATTAAGTACACCTTGACCAGCTGGGCATCAACTCCAGTAGTTCCGTTTAAAATTTTATCTGTCTTGTAATTACGCAAGGATCGTTGATCACAACTTATTTACACACGTTCTCCGGCTCTGCGATCGACCGACCGACCAAACACACAAATTTCATGCATCCTTCCCATCCCTCCCCATTCCCATTCTTTCCTTAGAATCCAAGGGGGTACGATAAAAATTTCATCGATATTTTATTCAACAACGGAAGGCATCATCGTGTTTTCGGAACTCGATAGATTTCCGAAAGATCCTCATTCACCAGAAGCCGATGAGTTACGGCCCAATCCTTGAGGCTAAATTAGCATGTGTTGCGAGCTCACCCCCAAATCATCGTCGGTTGCTTCATCCATCAGTGGTCGATCATCTTCGTTGCCATCTTTGTTCTTTCGCTTCGCTTGGTAGAGTAAGATGCTTCCGTCCGGTACCTTCAGGTGCCCGTTCTGCTCGCATCGAAACCAGGTAGCAAATGTTGTATGTAAATTGTCCTAATTATATTCAAATTGCACATCAGACCGCAGGCTGGGCTCTTGCGGATCAGCTACGATCAATTTTAAATCAATTTGAAACTTCTGTCACTGTTCGCAACCTGAAAAACCATTCATCGATCAACAAATATAATAGATTCGATTTCTAGTGAACGTAGCACACCTCACACTCTGCCACCTTTCAGGAATGGATCAATGGAATAATTGTTATTAATCTAATTACACATTTACGCCGGCAAAGATCAAAGCCCCGGGCGGTTTGGATCATGGTCGATTCATTTGAATTTCTATCGATTCCGTTCTGAAATCTGGCACGAACGAACCACTATGTATTTGATCCAATCCAGCAAATCTAAACCGGCTGGTGCACATACACACACACACGTCCCCACTATACTACTAATAATTCCAGTGTGCGTTCAAATTGATCCTTTATGGCCACGCTTGTTCGCTGAGATCATCCGTGTGCATGGAGATTAAACCATTACTAATAGTTCTCTCGTATTTTTCTCCTATTTTCTCCCCGCACCGACCGTGCTAATTACAGGTATCTGCTACCGATCCGGACTGTGGCGTCAATGCGATGGTAAATTACACCCTCGGCGAAGGTTACAAGAAGATCACGGAGTTCGAAATACGTTCGAGCACCGGGGAGGTGTGCATCGCCGCCGAGCTGGACTACGAGACGCGCAATTCGTACGAGTTTCCGATCATCGCCACCGATCGAGGTAGGTTTTTGCAATACTTGATAGTTTGAATGTATCTACGATTAATGGCATGGGGTGGCAGTTTTGTGTGGGCTCGAGTTAACGCACCCTCGAAGTTACCATTGAAAGCCGTTTTTTGGTTCGGGAGTTAGAAGTTGATGCAGATTAAGCGAACCACTCCGGGTTGCCTGGCATTTATGCTTCGCATGTAGACATTATCGTTATCATATGTTTAATGGTACTGCAAACGTATTTTCAGACTTCTAAACGTTTAATCCATGAAATCCGGGAAACTTTGCGAAAAGACAAAACTTATAAATTCCAACACTATCTTACCAATTCTTTGAATCCAAATTTTTTTAACAACTCTCGGCATGAAAGGTTACCCGACCAGAAGCGTATAACAAAAAAATTACAAAATCATAACAAACCTTGTTACGACTAACTGATTATGATATACATTTGTTTAAAACATTTTCATCTAGATAATTGTAAAACATACTTATAACATATTATGATATAATGCCCAGGGAGGCACAAGCTGCGTGAAGAAAGTAAATTAATTTTAACACTAGCTGATATGATTTTGCTACATCGTAACAAAACTGTTACAAAGTTTGTTTTGTTTATGTTATATGTATATCATAGTTTGCTATAATTTTGTTATCTCTAGAGGATCGTTTGTTAGAATTTCAGTTATTTTAACAACATCCGCCATCTAAATTCTAACAACCTCTGTTATGAAAACAGCGTAGCTGAATAACAAAACTTGAAATAATTTTGTTGTACCTTTTTGGTCGGGTAGGTCGTTGGCATACAAAAATCGCCGCCATCATGGCCGATTTGAATCGCCAATTCGAATTTTTCAAGGTACTTCAAGGCAAGAAAACTAGATAAAATTGCACATGCCAAATCATTAAGACATGCTGCATTACAACGAGAATCCTATTAAAGTTGGACATGTGAAATATTTGAAGTTTCTTAAATTGATACCCTCAATAATCTAAATGGCAATGCAAATCATCCTTGTTAACGGCCATTTTTTGTATCGCAACCAGTGCTGTAAGTAGCCATTTCGACACCTTGTGATTACCGATAATTTGATGCAGTAGCCGATTTCCAAAAAATTATGTATAGTTAATCCTAGAAAGTGTGAGCTGTTAAGTGGAATACATGTAACTAGAAATGAGAAGAAAAATTAGTATTTTCAATTTAATTCCAACTACTTTTATTGCTTATCTTGACAGATACGCGTATTTCGTCTACAATGAGCAGACTTCTTCAGTATCGTGTACTAATAACTCGACTGAACTCGACTTATGTATTGTGAAATTGGTATGCTTGATTGATTCCATAAGTTTGTCTCACAATGTATTTCTTTAACTTTAGTGGAATAACCGAATATTCAAATAAAATCAACCAGTACAGCGCTCATAACACTTTCGATATTACAGTTGGGGCAATGCTCTGTAAGAAATAGTTGTAGAATTAGGCAAGAGTTACAATTTCCGTATAAACTAGAATCATTAATTCAGCTTCTGAACCGAGTTATCGGAAATCTAATCCATCTGTTTCGAAATGACTATTTACAACACTGATTGCAGCAACCCGCAATATTGCAGCATATTTATCAGCTTCAATTTGTTTTACTTCAATTTGGTGCATCTGGTGCTAACCTAAAAACACAAACTACACTTGGAAGACGCCATTCGAGACATGACACAACACTATGATGTACTTACAAAACTAGAAAAGGGCCTAAATTCACTTTTTCTAGACGCACCAGCCTCCAGGTTTTGCGTAGATCGCAAAGAATTGAGCAGCAGTAGCAGCAACAAAAACAAAACACGTCACCTCCTAAGCATAGCCTACTTTCATTTCTTATAGTATACTGTGAGGTTTGAAAAAATGTAAACGAACGGTCTTGCTGTGTCAATTTGAAGCTAGAAAAAGAACACAACTTCTGCAATGCTGAGTTGCAATTTAATTTTTGAGAGTTTTTCTGCGTCAGATTTACAACATCAATTTTCCTGTCAATTGCTTCGAAAATGAAAGTATTTCAAATAGCCCTATGATTTTATCAAACTTATTTGTGATCAGTCTAGGGGTGAGACAGCTTACCTCTGAGCTGCTTTGTTGCACTGAGTAACTCGCGAGTAACTCAATATAGCTTAAAATTGAATCAACCTTCATCGGTTCCTATCGGTTGCCAGGGTTTCGAAAAGTTTTACTTTCAACTAGACTTCCAATTTGTTTGAAAAAATTGTGGACATCCTACTAATGGCAATAGAAGATGGCACAACGGTGAGCCCTACTGAAGTGCAATGATGAGACATGATTGCGATACATATGGATTCGTAATTTGCTAAACATCGATTCTAAGAAGCTTGAGGCTTGGGTCGGAGTGCAACGGGCTGAGCTCGTGTGTCTTTCTTCTGCAAATCGCAGGTCAAATCAAAACTGATGGGTTTATTCAAAGTATGACTCAATTGGAGACATAAAATTAACTTCTTATCGAAAAAGTCAAAGCCTTACACGAATAATAATAAAAACGATATAAATTTGTACGAGCATATCATATAAGTAGTTTAAGTGAATGTAGCTTGTTTTCAAAAAAAGAGTTAAAAAGAGAAAAATTAATAACATTGAAAGTTGCTAGTCTCCAATTGAGCACTCTCAAGAGCTAATGTACTATAGCATCGGTTGGTTTGACAGCTGCTTTGCAAAACAGAGAGAAAAAAAATAACATCAACGAAGATTACTAGAGGTATCTCAAAAGCAACTCTGAAATTACTCGCGATGAGGAGCTGTCTTACCCAAATATAACTAACCACAAATAACCAATAGTTAACATTGTACTGTATCAATCGTCCACTTACTGAATTTTTTGAATATCTTTTCTGTGGAAATTATTTATGGTTGTAGACTTCATTCGGTTTAAATACATATGTCTCCTTGGCAGAACCGGCAACTTCAGAAAATTATTAGGGGAGGGAGGGGGGAATGGGGGTTTCAACATTTTTCTTCAAAATAATGCATAAATAAAAATATCAATATTTTAAAGGGCAATAGTCTTTAAATCCTATTCCAATGGGTAAAAAACCGAACTCAGGCTTCAAACACTCCACTTGTTACATATACAAAGTAATTTTTTTTGCTATTTCAACTATGCAACTCATTCAAAACTTCATCTATGTCCAGATCTTCGCCCTGTGGAAGTACAATATGGCCACAGAGTTCGCTGTTGTCCCGTGGTGGAGCGCAAATATGTCCTCAATCTTCGAAGTTGCAAAAAAGAACGCTCTGGTGTTGCAGAAGTTGTCGGAATTGTCACAAATATATTCAGAAATTTTACAAACTCTGGGAGAATTTCAATTAAATGTGGTTCTTTCTTGAAGTAGTCAACAATATCAAACATATTCTCAACACACTTTTCAGCTTCCTTCAAAGTATGCAAAAACATTTCCTGATGCAGCAGCAAGCGTTCCTGATCGACATCGCCCTCATATAAACTCAGAATTTTTGCTTTGTTTGCGTCGTCTTTCAGCAAAAACTTTTCAATTTTTTAGATTTCAACAGGAACTCAAACGATTCAGTTTTAAATCGAGCGTCAAGTGATTCCAGAATCTTGTCGATAATTTCCTGATACTGGGATTGATGAATCTCTTCAAGCGACCCAGCGATTGATTCTTTTCTGGATCGAATCGTTTTGACACCCCCCCATTGCGCTCCATTTTTGCCACCAGCCATATTCCTTGCTCCGCCATAACATTGCCCTCTACAGTTAGACAACGGCAAATCAAACCAGATAAGTATATCCTTGATGACGGCGTCAGAGATCTGCGCACAAACGTTAACTGATGCACGCAAAGCATGTAGTTTCATCATTGCTTCCCTATGGCACATCTATTTCTCATACAGTTTGAACTTTTCCACTCCCTTTTTCCAATTATTAAAACACGATTCGATGAAAATTGTTTCCTTCTTAGAGAACAACTTGTTGTCCATCCTGGTACAAATCGCCGCTTGGACACACTTTTTTTACTCACACATTCAGCGGTCTGGACATCGGCGGACGCAACCAAGGCAACGTATGGCAACAGCATCCTCAGAGAATTCCTTTTTCGGCAGCTTAATCAGAAAAATGTATATTTTGACGATCAAATCGAGCAACAGCTGACGATTTATTTAAATTTAGTACAGTCTTCAACTGCTTCGATTTTTATATTATACTTACTCCCGGATAAATAAATTTGCAGCGTAAATTTCCACGAAAAAAAAATCCGGGCTTCAAAATGGCAAACAATTGACAAATCAACCGATTGATTCAATAATGTTATCTGCGCCAACGCAGAGAGCTGAACGAAACCCCAGTCTGCAAGCTCTCCCATATTCATGCATCAAAACAAAAGATGAATGAACCATACGCCCAGTGCAAATAAAATGGGTTGGTGTGTAAAGATTAAATTTGAAATGCCGGTTGACGTGGATTATGAGTTCATGATACAGCCTCCGAAAATGGGCTATTCGATGCAAAGTTTTTTGGGAGGCTGGCGAAATGATACTTCACCCCTCTCCAAAATTGTGATTTTTCAAAAAGTACTTAGAAGACCCATTATTGCATCATTGAAGCACGAAAAATATTTTTCATTCAACCTGGCATGACGAGCAATTGAAACTATACACTTCGTATGCTTTTGAGTAATGCACTGTAGCCCATGAATACACATAGCAGAAACTTGGCATCCCACCTAACTGCTAAATACACCAAGATTCGATAGAACTGAACGAAAACCTGCATTTTTCCTTGGAAGTAACCAATAGACTATTTGTCCCGAATCGATTGCTAAGTGACCACAGTGTCTACTATTTCCACCCAGAAATGCATCTCAAGTCCAACACTACACAACCTGTGTTTTGCTTCCTCCACTAACGTTCGATTTATCCGCTTGACTAGCCTGTCCTGCTCTGTATTGTACGGAACTCTAATTTAGGCATGGATAATGTAGCATGTCAGCATTTCAACATAAGGCCTGTCTTCACAATAATCCGGACACCTCAAAACGTAAGCAAAACACAAATTTTGCATTAGATTTCAATTGCAGTTGTTTATTTCAGATTCATGGGATATCATTTAAGTCAAAATTTAGTTATACAGGTATACCTCAAAAGTACGTATACTTTCTCACTTCAAATCGAAATCACATAAAAACAACTGATTGAATCTGAAATCTTATCAACCTTCTGCTCATTCTTTTGGTTGTATTAGATTTCAGATATAATCTGCATTTTTTATGCAAATTCGATTTGAAAAGAGAAAGTTGATGTACGTACTATCGAGCTATAGTACGTAATAACTAAGGTATTTGCATAACCTTTTCAAGCATTGCGCCACTGCGTTTGTACACACTCTTCAAATACCGTGGTGGCCATTTTTGTGCAAAATTGTTGCAAGTTTTTGATTTCTATTTTTCGCCAAAAAAAACTTCCGCTTCATCAGAGCCGATTGGCGTCCGGAACTCTGGACAATTTGTCGGATTTGGTTTTCTGGTACAACATTCACTTGATTTGCTGCGTACTACTCCATCACTGTTTTAGTATAATTTTTTTCAACTAGCAATAATCGCACCTCGGTTGTACCTTATTGATTACGATATCGTCACTGCGCAAACACTGTGGCTCACCTTTCGAACAGAGAAATTCTGATTCTACTTCAATATCTTCTTCACCTTTCGGTCCATCAGTGTTCATTGTTTTTATCACTTTTCAGTTTCCTCTCGACGTTAAACGTTCAGAAAATGATTTGAGCATACCATATTGACCGTATTGATAAGTCAGGATTTACCTTAAGTCCATGCCTCTTATTTGTCGTCATCTTGTACACTAAACATGAAGTGTAAACACCAATCCTAGTCATTTTCATCAAAATTATAACTCAGTGAAAGTTTTAGAGTTAGAGTGATTGAAGGAGTCCGGAATAGTGTAGACACAGACCTTACTCTTAGCCATTGTCCGTTCGAATTGGAATTGATTCACTCACTCGATTGGTTCTCTGTAGACGATTTGAAACTTTCGAAAGCACATCTTACTTTGATTTCAGGAAGTAGGCGGATGACTTCATGTTTGGATAGTTGACAAACGTAAGAAAACACTGACGGCCTCCTAACGACATTGCCTTCATTGATATGTAGAGATCACAATTGATATACTCAAGCAAACGTTCAGTCCTATGACATTTCTCATTGAAAGGCTGTCATTGGTTCTTACCCTGGATATGCGGGACCTATTGAAATGAAATTGTGTCTTTAAACACTACGCCAGTTACCATTCCTCCGAGTGTCCTCATACAGCCACCTGCTGTCGTATTCGTTGAAGGCTCTTCGTGCGTCAAGTAAACTGGTTCAAGCCCTACGAATGCTGTCACTACAACTTTTTTCGGTGCGATGACCACTTCGGTCAAATTTTTATCGAACATACCTGTTCTGGTACATCCGGATCCTGATTTTGTCATCCTGGTCCTGATACCTGATCTGGTCCGTTCAGATCACAATCTCGGCATCATCATCGATGAAGTCGATGAAGGTCCGTTCTTATTCCGGCTTTATCCTGAATTGGTTACAGGTCGTAAACATGTTGTTCACGTGCTGATAAGTTGTTATACATATGATGTCTTCATCGTGTTTAGTGTCAATCAGCCGGATTCGCGTAGGCCTACCCGCCAGTCCTAATTATTTGGTAAAACCACTGTACTCGTTTGTATTCTTGTAGGCAGAGCAAATTGATTGAAATCACTGTCGCTAAGAGTTGGAATGAAATATCTTTAAAGTATTAAATACAGGTTGCTTTGATTAGACTTCTGTTTCAAAATGTATATCTGGTTGCTTCGATAGCTTCGGTTTTGGCACCTCAACATTCCGCAAACTAGCCCAAGCATCTTTTGCTGATTTACTTTCATCGCGATAGATATTAGAATCGATACTGAGACATATCGTGGCCAATTTTTTTTTTTTTGAGAAAGCATCTTCCTTCACGATGCACTAAATCCGCTCCTTGATTCTGTAGTTCTCAGAACCGCTTATCCTCTTTTTCTCGAATCTGAACTGCCCGATATGGTATCTAAAAAAAAAGCCTTAGGGGTCGTTTCCTGACTCCAGCACAAAGAACCACCACTTTGTAGAAAAAAATATTTTCTACACTTAAGGTAAACCGCTGCTCCATGTATTTTTTCCTATCTTTTATCTCACTCTCGCAAACTTACCTTGCTATTTCAAATTGATAAATCTCGATTGTTTGTGAATGAACATCGAATCGAACTCTATCAGATTGCTGATGTGAATAAATTTTCAATATCTAGTACCGACTCTGAGTTATATCAATTCTAAATGTAGAGGTAATGACTGTCATCAAGAATGATTCAGCATAAACCCTTAATATGTAATTAATTTCACCCAATCATCCAAGAGATAATGATTGATTGAATCAGCCTTCTAAGTGTCTCCATTACTGATTTGAAACTAAACATTGTTTATGAACTTTATAATCATGACATGCTAAAACGTGTCAATAACTCACCGGTTGCTTCCCCATCAGAAATATGCATACCTAAACAGATTTTTTTTTTTTTAACAAGCGCGTGAAATTTCTTATCGTTTAATTCCAAGCCAAAGAAGGCGTAAACAACGAAATTGTATACAATCTTGCATGCGCTGTGCAACAACGTTTGCAATATTTTATACAACAGGCTAGATTCAGGGGTTATCAGGCTAAAATTTAAATGAATTATCCCATTACTTACAGCCAAATCTAGAATTCTCTTTATGTGCATTACATAACCCAGAAATATCAATGTTTCTTTTTATCTGTGTTCTAATCAATAAAGAATTTCTAATTTTATTATCAACCGACATAAACTAGCAAGCAAATGTTGCACGAACCAACTAAATCGTTTGTAACATTTGAAGTGGAATTCCAGACGCATTGAAAAAAAAGTTCACTATAAATTCTACGTATAATGACTGACAAAAAGGAAAAAAACCAATACTCAACGATGCAAACATTCCAATCCAACCCGTACTCATCTGCCAAACAAATATCTCCCAACAGGTGGCCTCAGCACGACAGCAATGGTCAAGATTCAGCTGACCGACGTTAACGACAACCGGCCGACCTTCTACCCGCGCGAGTACAACGTTTCCCTGCGCGAATCGATGCCCACCAACTCACTACTGTCAACACCGGTCGTGGTGATCGTGGCCACCGATTCGGACTCGGGAAGTTTCGGCACCATCAGCTATCGGATAGTGGCCGGCAACGAGGCGGGCATCTTTCGGATGGATCGACTTACCGGGGAAATCTTCGTTGCCCGACCAAATATGCTGTCCAGCAGAAGTCAACCGTACCATCGACTGAACATCTCCGCCAGCGACGGTGGAGGCTTGCGATCAACGCACGACGCCGAAGTTTTCATCAGCGTGATCGATGCAACACAACGGCCTCCGATATTCGACAAACCACGGTACACATACTACGTAAAGGAAGACGTCAAAAAGAATACAGTTGTCGGAACGGTGTCGGCCACCAGCAGTAATTCAGGTTCGTACCTCAAATCGTCGCTCAAATCGAACTTCAACCCTCAAATAACTCAACTGAACATTCAAATTTCAGGAAGTCGCGGTTCTATACGGTACTTCATCTATTCTGGAGACCCGGATGGTTACTTCGCGATCGACCCGGTTTCCGGAAATATCCGAGTAGCAAGCACACTGGATCACGAAACGAAACCACAAGTCCTTCTCAACATCCAAGCTACCAGTGGAGATCCACCGGCCTACGGCCACACTCAGGTCAACATCGATATTGAAGACGTCAACGACAACCCACCGGAATTTGAGTCGAACATAGTTCGGATATCTGTCCCGGAAAACGTGGAAATTGGATCGCCATTGTATGCAGCCAATGCCCACGACAAGGACTCGGGAATGAGCGGTGTCATTACTTATCGACTCAGCAACAACGGACCAACAACGGGAAATCTCTTCAGCATAGCCGGCCGTAGCGGCCACCTAAGTTTGGCACGACCTCTTGATTACGAAACTGTCCAACGACACACATTGATTGTGACCGCCTCGGACTCTGGAATACCTTCGTTATCTACCAATCTCACCATCCTAGTGGAAGTGCAGGACGTCAACGATAATGCACCAGTCTTCGAGCGTAGCGAGTACTCAATCAAGGTTTCGGAATCAACGCCCAGTAACTCACAGGTAAGACCACCGTGCAATCCTAATGATCTAGATTCATCATCGCCTCTTGTTCATCCTACAGATCATGCAGGTAACGGCCGTCGACGCAGACACTGGGAACAACGCCCGCTTGACCTACCGAATACTGGGAGACGATCAACGATCACGCTCCGGAAAATCCACCTCCAAAGCATCCGACGCCAGTATTCCGGAGATCTTCGGCATCTTCCCGAACAGCGGTTGGATATACCTTCGCACGAAACTTGATCGCGAGGAGCAAGAACGCTACAACATCACGGTAATCGTCAGTGACAATGGAGTCCCCACATTGACCGCCACCACTCACGTGATCGTCAGTGTCCTGGACGCAAATGACAACAATCCGATCTTTGCTAAACAACTGTACGAATTCGAGATCGAAGAGAACATGCGACGGGGATCAGTTATTGGATTGATTACGGCAACCGACGTGGATGCGGGAATCAACGCAGTGGTTCGATACAGTCTGATTCCGAGCAATACAAGCTTCCAAGTTAATCCAGTGTCAGGTTAGTATTAATACCAAACATTTGATTTTCATATTATTAATCCATGCATCCCAAAACAGGTGAAATTACCACGCGCGACAGTTTGGATCGGGAATCAAAATCCAACTACGATCTGGTTGTTGAGGCTCGCGATCAAGGAACTCCCTACCGTAGCTCACGGGTATCGATCAAAATCAAAATTCTCGACGTCAATGACAACTCTCCGGAGATTGTCGATCCTCAGGAGGATGTGGTAAGCGTTCGCGAAGAGCAACCCATAGGAACCGAAGTCGTGCGCGTTCGGGCTATAGATCGTGACTTCGGTGTCAACGCGTCGATCACGTATTCGATCCTCAAGGGCCGGGATTCGGACGGACATGGCATGTTCACGATCGATCCCATCACCGGGGTTATCCGGACTAAGGCTTCGCTGGATCATGAAGAAAAAACGATCTACCGCCTGGCGGTGGCTGCCACCGATAATGGAAAACCTCCCCGACAAACCGTTCGCCTGCTGAGGATCGAGGTTCTAGACTTGAACGACAATCGACCTACGTTCACCAGTTCAAGTTTAGTCTTCAGGGTGAGTAATTTGAAATGTGTTTGTGGAAGAGTGTAATCATAACATTGGTTCCATGTTCTTTACAGCTTCGCGAGGATGTCGGCGTTGGCCATGTAATCGGATCCATCAGTGGTAGTGAGCAGTCCGATTCAGAAAATCTCATCACCAGTACAAACGATCTTCATATCACCTACACGTTAACGCCGCTGACGAACGACATCACCGAGGGAGCGTTCGATATAGATCGCAACTCCGGAAAGTTGGTCGTTGCACGATCACTCGATCGTGAACAGCAAAGTGAGTATCGAATGGAGATCCGTGCTTTGGATACCAGTGCGAGTAACAACCCGCAAAGCTCGGCCGTAACAGTCAAGATCGAGATAGCCGACGTGAACGACAATCCACCGAAGTGGCCAAGCGATCCGATCAATGTGTACATTTCCGAAGATGCCACCGTAGGATCGGTTGTCTTTAACTTCACAGCTACGGATAACGATTCCGGGACGAACGCTGAGATCAAGTACAATCTCTCCAAGTCTACCACTCCGCAGAAGGAACTGTTCTCGATTGATTCACTGACGGGATCGTTGACCCTGCTTGCAACTCTGGATTATGAAGAAACGAAAGAATTCCTACTGATCGTTCAGGCAACGGATCAATCTTCGAACGTAACCGAAAGGATGACCACTTCTGCCACCGCTAGAGTCATGGTTACGGATGTTAATGATAATGCACCTAGCTTCGTAGTTCCGCAAGCTCAGGATACGACCGTCTACATCAGCGATTCACTGGAAGTAAACCAAATTGTGTCTCACGTGGTAGCTATCGATCGAGATAGTGGGGAAAATGGTCGTGTTGTCTATAAACTCATTAGCGGCAATGAAGACGAACGGTTCAAGATTGATCCGGATACGGGATTTATCAAACTAGCAAAGCCATTCAGTAGCAACTTCATTGCCGATAATTCCAAGAACTCGGTGACAGGCCGATACAATTTGGTGATAATTGCTGCCGATCAAGGGGTTCCACGGTCAAAAGAAGCGAAGATCACTATACAAGTGGTGATTCAAAATACCAGTAATAATCCACCCAGGTTCCTGGAATCCGTGTATCACATCAACATTACGGAGAACGTCCCCACCGGAAGCTTTGTCGTGCGAGTGTCAGCTAAGTCCTACAATGACAATGGCAATGCCAATCTGACCTATGAAATACCCAAAGGCGTCGGCGATGACCACTTCGTTGTGGACTCGATTCGTGGGATCGTCACTACCCGAGGGGCATTCGATCGAGAATCCAAAGATATGTACACGATCCCAATCTACGTTACGGAACAGAACCGGTTCAAGAGTGCAGCATCGGGAACCTCCAAGGACATGAGTCAGTTTGATGTCGCGACCTTGGTTGTGAGGATCACCGATGTAAACGATCATGCCCCGGAGTTTCTGCCAGGATCGTGTTATCCTCTGGCCGTACCGGAGAATAGTGAACTTTCCGTGATTCACACTGTTGTGGCGCGAGATGCGGACGAAGGTCTCAATGGCGAGATTACGTATAGTATTTCTGGTAAGTTGTACAGTTATTAGAGGTTACCTGCTGATCGGGTTTTAATGCGATCGTTTTTTTAGGAGGAAATATTGGCAACAAGTTCAGCATAGATATGAATAGTGGAGCTCTGACGGCTCGTCCGTTGGATCGAGAGATTCATGCACGATACGTCCTGCAAGTCACTGCACAAGATCGAGGATCTCCAACGTCCCATCAAGGGCACTGCAACATCACCATTCGCGTCGAAGATGAGAATGACAATGACCCAAAGTTCGAACAGCAGAAGTACATTGCCACGATCGACGAAGATGCGTCCATAGGCATGACCGTCCTCACCGTTAAAGCTATCGACGCGGACATCGGAATCAACGCCAGGATCATCTACTCGTTGGCTAATGTTACGGAGTGGTTGTTCGACATTGACAGTAAGAGCGGAGTTATTACAACGGCTGGGTAGGTTTTCTTTTCGGAGGGCAATGCCAAAACAATTCTAATGATCTTTTTTCTTTCCACTTACAGCCATTTCGATCGTGAAAGACAAAGCATTTACAATTTTATGGTAGTTGCCACAGATGGTGGACGATACAACGCTCGCTTCCAAAGTGTGCAAGTTCAGGTGATCATTGCAGACGTCAACGACAACAAACCGGTCTTCGATAAATACCCGTTCAAAGAACAGATTGGAGCTTTGGTTCAACCGGGCCAGACTCTGCTTCATATATCCGCCACGGATGCTGATCAGGGTAGCAACGGGGAGATCGTGTACAGTCTGAACGACAATCCTAACAACGCCAAGTTCCGGATCAACCCGAATACGGGAGCTCTCAGTGCAACACAGTCTCTTGCGAGTGAAAATGGTCGCCTGCTGCACATTGAAGTCACGGCTCGAGACAAAGGGAATCCACCCCAGATAGCTACGGGACTGATTGAGCTCCGAGTTGGGGATCTACAGCAGGAGCTTCCGGCGCTCAAATTTCAAAACAGCTCCTACAAAGTGAACCTTGTCGAGAACACTCCCATTGGACAAACAGTGCTTCATCTAAATGCAGTTCGCAGCGATGGACGTCGACAGAAGATCATCTACAGCTTTGGATCCGGCAACGAAGATGGCACATTTTCGATTGACGCCGTTACTGGAGAAGTGAAGATTCGAAACTCGCATAACCTGGATTACGAACGATTCAGCCGTTTGAACACGGAAGGCATCGAGTTGGTAGCAGTTGCTCGGACCGATGGCAGTCCTCTACTGTACGGATACTGCTCCATCAAGATCGTTCTGCAGGACGAAAACGATAATGCGCCAAGGTTCACCCAGCAGCAATACTCGGCATCGGTTTGGGAAGGTAACAACAAAGGTGAATTCGTGATCAAAGTGAATGCCTTCGATACGGACCAGGGATCGAATGCTCATATTCTGTACCACATTGTGGATGGCAATCACGATAACGCCTTCATCATCGAACCTGCCTTCAGTGGAATCGTCAAAACCAACATTGTGCTCGATCGGGAGATTCGCGATAAATACAAGTTGAAGGTGATCGCCACCGATGAAGGAGTGCCGCAGATGACAGGAACCGCAACGATCAACGTGAATGTGGTGGATGTGAACGACAACCAACCGACCTTTCCACCCAACAGTGTCATCAGCGTTAGCGAAGGTAATTGTTCTGGGACTTTCTAGGATCTTTAGCAGGATTTTTCCTAACACGATCATTTTCATTACAGCGACCACCGTTGGTACAGTTCTTACGACGATCACCGCCAATGACGTCGACACCAACCCACCGTTGACGTACAGCTTTGGCGACAGCCCAGACGAAGACGCAAAGTCATACTTTTCCATCGATCGATACAGCGGGAAGGTGATCCTGATCAAGCCTTTGGACTACGAAGCTCGTCACGAGTATCAACTGCGGATATTGGCCTCGGACTCCGCGCACGTAGCTCGTACTTTGCTAACGGTTCGGGTAACCGATGTCAACGACAATCCTCCCGTATTCCAGCAAATTACTTATCATGCCATGCTGAACGGTATGTACCCCTTTGGCGAAGAAATAAACAACAGTTAACAATTCAACTTCATTTACAGACGACACGGAGAGTAACAACAACATCGCAATCATCGCAGTCAACGCAACGGATAGCGATAGTGAAAACAACGCAGCCGTTCGATACACCATCAATCCCCCGACGTTGGGTTTTGCCATCGATGAACTCACCGGGCAGCTGTTTGTCAACATGAGTCAAGTGCACAAGACTCGTTCCGGAACTTTGTACCTCACCGTGACCGCAACCGATTCGGGACTTCCACCGCTCAGTTCATCTACCACAGTTAGGCTAGAAATGAAATCTAAGAGTAAGGCCAATCCACACTTTATCCAAAATCAATACAGGCTGTCGATCAACGAGGATGCACCGACTGGTAGCGTGATCACGAATCTCATACCCAAGGCTATTGCCGAACAGGTTGACATAAGTTCTAACATCGCGTTCGAGATTATAGATGGCAATGAGGACAGCTCATTCGAGATCTCCTACCCGTCGGGTGCGATCCTGTTGGTAAAGCCACTTGATCGCGAAACGATCGACTACTATGAACTACGCTTGGTTGTCATCGAGCCGGGATCGACCATGATCTACAAGGGTGTCAATATGTCTTCGGCTATTCGCGTGACCATCACCGTTGAAGATGCCAACGACAATGCACCAGAATTTCAGCCAGGTCCCTATGAAGTGTCGATTAGCGAAACGGCTCCCATCAAACATTCGATCGCACAGATTTCTGCCATCGATGCAGATTTGTTGAACTCTCCGAACTCGGAAGTCGTGTACCAGATTGTATCCGGTAACGATGGAGGATGGTTTTCCATTGACTTGATTACGGGGCTTTTGTACATCAACAACAATCTGGACTACGATCGAGGACCGTCGCAGTTCAATTTGGTGATCCGTGCTTGCGACAGTCATGTTCTGCCAAAGTGTAGCGTGCATCCGTTCGTGATCAATTTGACGGATGAAAACGATAACGAACCGCAGTTCCCTGTGCCGGAATATCTTGAGTTTGTTGGAGAGAACGAACCAATTGGAATCAGCATATTCACGGCTCGGGCGACCGATATGGATCGGGGCGAGTACGGCCATGTGAACTACTCGATCGATAATGCGTTGACCGGTAGCTACTCCAACGTTGACGATGGTTGGAAGTTGTTCAAGGTTGATTCGGTTTCTGGGGTTATCAACTCGAATGCCGTGTTTGACTACGAGGAGAAGAATCGGTACTCTTTCACGCTGAGGGCGACGGATACGGGTGGAAAATCGAAGACGGTTAAGGTTCGTATTATGATCGAGAGCAGAGACGAATTCAGTCCACAGTTTACG
The DNA here is from genome assembly GCA_034211315.2 of Aedes japonicus. Taxonomy (NCBI): domain Eukaryota; kingdom Metazoa; phylum Arthropoda; class Insecta; order Diptera; family Culicidae; genus Aedes; species Aedes japonicus. The sequence continues at coordinate 24,322 of JASCZW010006613.1, forward strand.
GAACGAACGTATAGGTTTATTTTGAAAACACCGGAGACGGGCCATCTTCCTGTTGGATACGTCGTAGGACATGTGACGGCTACCGATCGAGATCGAGGGCCGGACGGCCGGATCGTTTACCAGCTGACGACTCAACATCCGTACTTCAAAATGAACAGAACGACGGGAGCGATCTTGATTAAGAAGAAGTTGGATGACGTGGCCGCGTCGTTAGAATCTGGGCGGGATATCAGTTTGGTTGTGACGGCAAGTTCCGGCAGGCAAGGCTCGCTCACCAATATGACGGTGGTGGAAATTTCGATCGATACGCTTGGTCATGCGAAGGGCGGCGATGGTGTGGGAGAATACGGAAGCTCAGAATCTGTCTCGGCTAGCAATGGATTGGCCAACTGGGCATTGGGGCTTCTGATTTCTATACTATTGGTAGTCATTTGCGCAGCGTCGGTATTTCTGTTCTTGCACATGAGAAATCGCCAGCAGAAACATGTCAACAAGTCAGGTTTGAGCACGGAGTCCGTCGGGCATTCCAATAACTACGTTGATCCTAGTGCCTTTGATACCATACCGATTAGGGGCAGCTCGAGCAGTACGAATAATGCCGGACAATTTGCACCTCCTAAATACGATGAGATTCCTCCGTATGGAGCGAGTTCTAATTCGGGAGCTGCTACTACTTCCGAGCTGTCTGGGTCGGAGCAATCCGGATCAAGTGGACGAGGATCGGCGGAGGACGATGGGGAAGATGAGGAAATTCGAATGATCAATGAAGGTGGGCCATTGCAAAGAGACGCTCTGCAGCTGGACGGCAGACTATCGGATGTATCCGTTCAAAATACTCAAGAGTACCTGGCTAGGCTAGGAATTGTTGACAACGCGACCACGGGCAATGCTTCCAATTCCTCGAGAAGATGCTCCGAAAGTATAGGCTTGGGTAGCTCGAAAGACGCAATGCTTCATCACACGCTGCCGATCGATACCTTGCATATGTTCGACGACGAACACCGAGAATCAGACTTAACCAATCTCATCTATGCCAAGCTCAACGATGTGACGAACAATAGTGATCGAGCGAGCAGTGTAGACGAAACCGTGACCAATGCCGGAAGTATAGGTGCCGCCGTTGATCACGTTATGATGGGTAACTATGGAGATGTCCCGGTCGTCGGTGGACAGCAGGGCATCTCCATGAATGGTTCCCTCAGCTCAATTGTACATAGTGAAGAAGAACTGACGGGTAGCTATAACTGGGACTACCTGCTTGACTGGGGTCCTCAGTATCAACCTCTAGCGCACGTGTTTTCGGAAATTGCGCGGCTCAAAGACGACACCCTGTCGGTCCACAGTGGTAACAGTGGGACATCTAGTGCCAAAAGCAAAAACTCGCTTCATCACACCGTCAAAAATGTTCCACCACCACTGTTGACCAACGTGGCACCACGGTCCATCAACGTACCGGTGTTTTCCGCTCGGGGTACTAGTAGTCATCATGGGCAACCACCCAACCAGTATTTGCTGCCACGATCACCGATTAGTCATGATTCGGCAGCAGGTTTCAGCACCTCATCAGCTATGTCACCTAGTTTCTCCCCATCCCTATCTCCTCTGGCAACCCGGTCACCATCGATATCTCCGCACGTAGTCTCGACCGGTGTGCCAACTTCACATCACATGGTTTCACTGCCACGGCCGCCTCAACAACGAGGTCAGCGGAAGCCCTACTGAAAGTGATTTAGAAAAAAAGTCCCCTCCCTTCTCTACAACACATACCTAGTAGGAATGACATGGCTGTGTAGATTAAACATAACAAAAGACTGTAAATAAACAAAATCAGTCCTTTCCTTCTCCATGGCAACGCCGGTCTGTACAGTTTTTTCTTAGATTTGTATAGTTCCATATTTAGCGAATTTATTTTAAATGGAAAACAAATTTAGCTCGTAAGTTTTAACCGATCCACAACAAAGTGCCTTTCGAGTATATACATATTATACAAAACTAGCCTGTAAATAGACGGAGTTTTAGTGAAGAACGTTTTTTTTTAAATATCAACTGTAAATGCAAATGGACAGCATTCAGTTCCGACGGAACTAGATAGGTTTTAAATGAAAATGCTACAATTACACAGAGCGAATACGAACCATCGATTTTTTAACAATTTCCCAACTCTACACATAAGACTGTAAATATCGTTTCTTGTTAATATTAGTCTACTTTTATTCTTAGCGATAATCGGAGAACATACTTTATTTCGAATTATGCCGTGTACAATAAACTGACATAGAAGTCCGCATTTTTGCGAGGAAAAGACTGTTAAGCAAATAGAGCTTTTCGTTAGAGGTAATGGGGAGTGAGTTTGTTTTTTTAAACAGAACTTCCACATTTCCCGAGCTGTAAAAAGAGAAATAGAGAGTGAGAGAGAGATAGCAGCATTTTATCAATTCATGTGTTTTATTCTTTGAAGCGCTCGAAACGGATATCGCATTTAGGAGTTTTATTTGATAAACCCATTCTAGCAAAACGGGCAGGAAATTTTGAATCATTAGGTAGAAAAATGTCATACCATTCGAAATTGATTTTAATGTATTTATATTATTTTGCATAAAGGCCATATGTAAGCAGAGAAAGCGATGAAAGTTTTAAAAATAAAAGTATTTAAAAATATTGAAAGTTTGTGGGCATTCTTTCCGTGTTATCCGAAAGCCGTCGGTTCCTAAATTTAATAGCTATTATTGTTGATATTTGTTCTCGTTGGTTACATAAATTGCTATTAGACAAGTATTTAATATCACATTTTCTGACATCGGTCAGTTTATTTAGTCTACGGTTCTATGAGTTTTCTACTACTCTGCTACTCAACGGTGCATTTTTTTTTTTGGTGTCGCTTTGCGGAACCGGTTTCTAGTGTTTTATTTTTATTTAGTGGTTAACAATTGGTCCCCATGGTTTGGCATAGTGAACCTCAAATTCGTCATAATAGTCGTCATTTCCATCATTCCCAAAAGAGAAGAGAAGAAAAAAAGAAGCAATCAACTCTCTGTTTCCATTCAAACCTCGACGGTTGTTCTCGATGGAACTTTTCCTTCCCCGTCCAGAGTGAGCTCGTCGTCTTCCCGGTAGGATTGCGGTCGATCCGCGTCAGTAAGTTTAAGCTCCTTCTTGGAAAAGTGCTCCACAATGGCGGCGCAGTAACAATCACCCAGGAAGTTGTTGGTCGTACGAATGCGGTCACTGTAAAGACAATCCAGGTTAGTGAGTGGAAAAGCAGAATCTAGAACTATTTAGACTCACACAAACCAATCCACTGCAAACAATAGCGTCACATTATGCATCGGAGCATCAATCGCCGTGAGAACCACCAGAAGCAACACCAACGCTGCGCTGGGAATACTCGCGGAGCTCATCGAAGCCGCCGTCGACGTCAGAACGACTGTCATAATTTGCCCGAAGTTCAACTGCATGCTACTCATTTGAGCAATAAAAATCGATGCTATCGAAATAAACAGCGCCGTTCCATCCATGTTGATATTAGCACCGATAGGAAGCACGAATCGGGTGATTCTAGTGTCGATTTTCACCTTATCCTCCATGCATCGGAAGGTCAACGGCAGAGCTGCTGCCGTGGAAGCCGTGGCAAACGCTGTCAACATCGGCTGAATCAGCGACACGTACAACTTGAAGGGGTTCTTCTTCAAAAGCATAAAATATATAAATTGTACAATCACCCACTGATACAGCAGCACCCCGAACAGCACGGTGAAGATGAACCATGCCAGCTGAGTCATCACCAAGCTTATATCACTCACAGCCAAAATCTTCCCTGCGATAACACTTCCGATTCCGATCGGCGTCAACCACATCACTCCCGTCACCATCTTCATGATGACGTCGAAAATTGCCCCAAAGAATTGAATCACAACGTAGCCCTTACTGCCAATCGTTCCCAACAGTGTTCCGAACACCAAACAGAAGAACACAATCCCAAGAGTATTGGTCCCAGGCCTATATTCCACAATCCGTATCAATTCATCCTCGTCGTCCCAAGCAAAAGCGTTGTGAGCAGTAGGCTTTGCGTTCACCATCGGAAGCACGCTGCCATTGATCGCATTCGATCTTGGCACATAGACCGTGTGGGCTTGCTGCAGAGCAGCCTGGAATATATTATCCGGGAAGATGTTTCTGAAACGAAAATTTCATCACAATCCTACTACTCCACATCAACGGTATATCATCATCCGACACTAACCTGCCCAAATCCAGTATGCTATCCATCAACGTAACGGTTTTCCCACCCGCAATCGAGTACTCGGCCATCGCCTCGTGCATTCTGGGATCACCGGGGTGAATCAACAGCACCAACGTGGTGCCCAGTATGGCATTCAGCAGCGAAGTCAACGCAAAGTAGGCAAACGTCCGCAGGGCAATTTTACCATTCAGCTTGGCATTCAGGCTGGAAGATCCGCTAATCAAGCTGGCAATCACCAGCGGAAGAATCATCAGTTTCAGCACGCGCATAAACAGCTCGCCCGGGTAGGCAATCAGCATGATGGTGTCCTCCGAGAGTTCCAACGGGCGAAGGGTGAATCCTGTAAGTGAGGGAACTGTTTTATTATTCATAACACATACACATAATTTTTAACCATTCTTTTGTACATTGATTGATTCAGTCAACTGGGAGAACAGTTCCTTATCTTATGTTGAGAATCTCGAAATCAATTTGCCCTTTTTGGACATCTCTGTTAATCATTACCAATTGAGATCGCAGCAAGCCGTGCTTTGAAACGGACGTGTTTTGTTTTTGCTGCGTCGTTTTCGCGAAAAAAAAAAACATACAATAGGTAATTCGTAATTTAACTTAATCTAACAATGAAATCATCAAATCTTCGCGTGATTTGGGCAAGACGTAGTGAATACAATCGGTTCCCTCCTGAAATGTGTGAGTGTCGGTAGTATTTCCATGATTTTTTTTTTTTGGTTTTTTTGTGCTTTTTTTTGGTTTTGTGCATTAGTGTAGTATTGTGAAATCCGGACATAAATTATCAAGTTTGAGTGTTTTTCCGCTTTGTCGCGAGAGAATCGATGATTATCAGCAGCATTGATGTTCGATATAGAGTCGCCTCATAGCGGGGGTTTTGATTTTTGGCAGGGTGTGGAGTGAAAATGAAAACCTGTGCAGGTAGAACGGCCATTAGCTGGTCAGAAGCAGCAAACGAAGACAACGCGCATACGCGCGTGAAAGGCTGACACATAATTGCAGATGCACCACGTGGTGTACAGAGTTTTGTTATGCCGGTTGCATATCTAACGGATGGTTTTGTAATATTTAATTTTTTGCTTATTTTGTCGTGAGTGCATGAAATTAATTACGAATCAACGTATTTTTTTCTAATTTTACGAATTAACAAGTGAATGTCATTAAGGAAGTGGTCATTGGTGAGATCTTTCTGATTACAACTATATAAAAATAACATTATTTTCAAATAATACTAAATACCTGCCTGGTTTGGAAATTGAACATGTCCAAATCTGGAAGTGTGTTGCAGTGCCCTTATCCAAATGATATCGATAATTTTTAAATACGGGGCTTATTGTATGTGAAATTAACCTCGGAATCGGCGTGACTCCCCAGCCATTCTGAAATGGGTTGCTGGATCGGCAGTAGAGCTATCACATTCTAGTTCTCCGATTAAAGCTGCTTCCAATGGTCACTTGAGGGATTGTTGTAAACAGATTTCTTCCATAATACCATTGCCGGCAAGGATTGCTCTCACACACGCACACACACATCTCTGTTAATCATTACCAATTATGGTGGCATTAGTTCAGATACTCAAGATAAGATCAGTAGAAAGGAATCTCTAACCATCTGCATTTCTAAAAATGTTCTAAATCTAATGTATAATATAAGACTACGACGCGTTGATTTATTTTACAAAGCAACCAATGTTCTCTTTCTAGCAAGTTTGTTATACTATTTCACTAGAAACATTAAGTATTCAGATGATGATTGGTCTATAAACTGAGTGTAACGACAATCCATTAATTTTACTTAAATGCCTCGAAGCCATAATTATCGAAGTTGGTCGGTTTAAAAGTGACGTGTTATGTTTCCATTTGAAATGTGTTTGCGTACTATAGTACTCACATGTTAATATATAGAAGTCACAATATTTCAAACGAATGATTGTACTGAATTGGAGGTAAATTAGTCATGAATAGTTGTATGGTATTAAATGTTCTAAATTTGAAACACAATTTTCTATCTGATTTAAGAGGGCCAGTTCTGACATTACTTGTATGTGTATTCAATCTACACCCATTGGTAGGAAATGATGTAATGAAAGAAAATTCTTTGCAATAATCCTTTACGTCACCATTGAAAATAGCTTTAATCCGCAATCGATAAAGTGATAGCTCAACTGGAGGCCCAGCAACGCATTTCAGAATGTCTGGAGAATTCCGATGTTACTTTCACAAACAGCAACAAGCCACGCCAAAACACATTTGTGATATCATTTGGATAAGAGAACTGCAACACACTTCCAGAAACCAGGCACGTGTTTAGTACTATTCTAGAGTAGCTTTTATAATCAGATAGAAGTCACCAAAGACCGCCTACAAGGTAACACTAACTGGTTCATTCGTAGAACTGAGAATTTTCGACGTTGATTGGTAATTAGTTTCATGCACTCGTGACAAAATGAATGCAAAAATTTACGTTGCTAAATGGCCCGTTATATATCCAACCAGCATTACAAATCTCTACTCAATACATGATAAATGCATCTGAAATTATATCAGCCTCGCAAGCGGGTTACCGTTAGTACCGTTGTTACTTTTGACCAGCAAATTGTCGTTTTCTTCATTTCACTTGTTTTATTTTAAATATAAAGATTTCTCTTATCAATCCATGCTCTGTCAATAACCCAAATCTCCCGCTATGGGTCGGCTCTATATCGAACTTCAAAACTGCTAAAAATTTGAGTAATATCAGACGTTGTGTATAAAAACAAACCCAAAAGGAGAGGGTTCCTCTCCCATGTACACATCAAAATAGAGTGTGTACAAACTACCGCTAAAAACTATCACAAGCTGTCAGTGGTACATGAGCGCGATTCAACACGTTACTTTTGCCTGTTGAGGTGGAGGATTCGTCCGTGCCTCGACCTACCCCGCAGTGGAATGTTAAGGAGTGTATCGAAAATAAGCTATCCACAAACTTTCTTTCAAATTATGTTGAAAACCGATATTTTATTCATACAAAAAATTGATCCTTTATTGTACGAGGTTAAACTTGAACATAATGAAGACCGGATGAAATTTAAGTTATTCCTTCACGAATTTTCGAACTTTGGATCGAATGCTCTTCATCAAGTTCCGGACAAGTGTTGCATCGCATTTTTTGGACGCTTGAGCCCAAATTTTTTTGAACTCCTGCATGTTCCCAGCTGTCTTACCAGTCTTCTTGAAGACCCTCTTCACGATTGCCCAGTAACATTCGATGGGTCGAAGCTGAAGGCAATTTGGTGGATTGATATTTTTCTCAACGAAATCTATACCCTTTTCCGCAAGCCAATTGAGAGTGGTTTTGGCATAGTGAGCCGACGCTAAATCCGGCCAAAACAGTGGAGGTGTACAATGCTTCTTATATAAAGGCAACAATCTCTTCTGGAGACACTCAGATCGATAGATTTCCGCATTTATAGTTCCGGTAGTGTAAAAAAGGGTTGACTTCAAACCACAAGAACATATTGCTTGCCACACCAGTACCTTTCGACCGAATTTCTCCACTTGAATCGACCTGTCTGCATCGGTCACATCCTCCCCAACGACGGCAGTAAAGTATTGTGGACCTGGAAGGGTTTTTGAGTCCTCCTTTACATAGGTCTCATCGTCCATCAAAACGCATGCATCCGGACGCTGCAAAAGACGCGAATACAATTTCCGGGTCCTTGTTACTGCTCGCTTCTTCTGTTCTGCACTTTGTTTTGAGATTTTCTGCTTCTTGTAGGTCTTCAGGTGGTTTCGCCTCTTGATACGCTGGATCATTCCGACACTCGTTCCTGTTTTTTTGGCCAAATCACGTATTGACATTGATTTGTTCTTCATGATTAGAGATACCACTTTCTGCTCCAGTTTCGGGTTGGAAGAACCGGGTTTTCTGCCTCTTCCTGGTAGCTCATCCAAAGAATAGTGTTTCCCAAACTTATTAATGATGGTTTTAACACTCGCATGACGAATTTCAAACCTCTTCGCCAATTTTCGCATAGTAATACCCTTCTCACTTAGCCATGTGAAAAGGATTTTTCACTTCTTTTTCAATAAGGGACATTTTGAAAACGCAGAATTTGAACCGCACAAACAAGTAAACAAAAGAAAGCTGACAGTCAAACGCACAGCATGCAGTGTTCAGAGCATAAAAAACCATCACAAATACATGCGTACAACGCAAATTTATGTGGATAGCTTATATTCGATACACTCCTTAGGCAAAGGTAACGTCCTTGGTTAGAGTACTTCTTTACCCATGTCCATTCGCTCAATTTTCAATACTTCTATTCAATGTTCAACCTTCCGTACACTGGCGGAACTTTCAACACTTCCTCTTCATATCTTTCATATTAGCAAACATTACTGTCCACTCTTGGTGCCTCATGGTGATGAGCGAACATCTCCTTCTACATGCTAATAATTGTTAATTCAATCACGACAGAGCTGAAAAAGTAACCTTCCTTTCTTTTATGATACGGAAGTTTCTTCGAAAACCCTACGGGAATACACAGATTTTGCCACACCAGTGAACAAACCCGTTCACATCACATTTATACTCTTTAGGTATTAATTTCGGTTGAGAACACGATAATCCAAAACAAAACAAAAATTATGACGGAAAAAGCGAACTTATTCTTTGTTTAAAAGCGCAGCCTACTCTGCACCAATTTCGAAATTACTCGTTGCTTTAATGGGCTTCTCAGTTCTCAGGGACTGTTGAATCAACTACGGTTTGCAATTCACAGTGACATCGTCAACATAGGAAATCAATCAATGTCACGCCGATAAGATGTTTTTCATGCATTGAAATGGCGAGAATGGCGACATATTGTAAGGATTGCTTCCTCGGTTCGTCAGTGATTATCTCTTGAATATCAGGGAAGCTGTCTCCTGATCTTCTGCATGACTGCCAATTGAACTCAATGTGAGTGTTTACTTTACTCAGTCACATAAACTGGATTTATTTATTTATTTATACAATTCCAACTGATTCAACATCTTATTGAAATGTAATGGGGAAAAGCCATGTGGCGTTAAACCCCCTATCTCTAAACCGTACACTACATTAATCAACAAAAATAGAAGGAATACAAAGCAAGTAAACAGAATTAATTCTAGTATACACACAAAACCTGTCAGAAAAATTAAAAATAATCTTTCGTGGAATCAGTCGTCTGGTATCCAGTATGTAGTATTTGTCAGCATTTCCGAACTAGTGGCTTTCCATTCAACTACGCTGAATCCGGTGACGGAAGGTCTCAGCGGAACAGTTGAAGTCAATCAGAGCGTAGAGTTCATTGTAGCGCGATGACATGAATCTAATTGGATCATTTTACCCGTAGTTTGCAGCACGGGTTCCGAGCTGCAGAAAATTTCTTGTTCGCAGAACTCGTTCAGGAGCGTAGATGAAGAGTTCTTCCAGAATTCCTAGAGAGTCGATTTCACCTAGCAGCACCTTGCATGACTGTACGCCTATGTTCAAACGTTTCAATACCCAAGAGTGAGCAACGATCCTGGTACGATGGAAGGTTGACAGGATCATTCCACGGCAGATGACGGAGAGCATAAATTTTCTTTGAACAGCATCAATCCTCGCAATCCAGATTATTTGATAGGGGCACCACACCAAGGCTCCAAATTCCAGGATAGAACGCACGAGAGAGCAGTAAAATGGTTTCAGACAGGTGGGATCACGAAACTCGTTGGAGATCTTAAACATGAAACCGAGCTGTCGGTTGGCTTTGGTAATCATATCCCTGTAGTGTTGTCTAAATGTAAAACCAGAGTCAAACGTGACTCCAAGATCACGAACAGTATCAACTTTTAGCAGAGGCTGGTTGTTTATTTTGTAATCAAATGCAAATGGATACAATTTTCGATGGAATGTGATATCGAAGCATTTGTTAACACTCAGTGTCAGGAAATTCCTGGAGCAGCACTCTTCAAATCTATTGACCAAGTGCTGTAGTCGTAAGCAATCAGCGAAGCATCACAACCACATAAATTTTCACATCGTCAGCATAGAACGACCTGCAGTTAGGTGGAAGTATCAGTCCAACCTCGTTGATGAAAATTGAGAACAGCAGTAGTCCCAAGTTGCTGCCTTGAGGTACGCCCGAAATATTCGCAAAGTAGTTCGATAGAGCTGAGCCGATCTTCACACAGAGTACCCTGTTCGTTAGGTACGATGTAAACCAACGAACTGAGTTATTTTACACGCCAAGTTTGTCTAACTTTTTCAAAAGTATAGCATGGTCGACCCGGTCAAAAGCAGCCTTGAGATCCTTGAGATCCAGTTTCCATATTCCGGAGACACGAGGAAACGAAAGGTACGAGATTGGTTGAGATCGATCTTCTGGGGTGAAATCCATGTTATTCATGAGAGATGCAGTGTCTGCAACTAGCAAACAACAAGTCGTTGACGATAATCTCGAAGACTTTTGAGCAGACACAGAGTGATGTGATTCCTCGATAATTTTCGACATTTTCTTTATCTCCTTTCTTTAAAATCGGGGACATGAACGAAGATTTCCAACGTGTTGGATATTTTCCCTGGCATAACGAGATATTAAAAAGCTTCAAAAGAGGAATCGTAAGCACTGCAGAGCAACTCTTTAGTACACATGAAGGAACTCAGTCTAAGTAAAAAGCGCAATCACTTTTAACGAAGCTGAGTCGCAGTTCCCATGCGACTGAGTAAAGTTCAATTTCCGGACGAGTACAGAAGATAAAAAATATGCTAAATTTCTGATAAGTTTTCTCCTGACTTTTTGGCAAATTTCCTCATGCACTTCTTGGCAATCACTGCTGATGTTCTCGGAAATTTACATCTAATCACCCAACCTAACCTTCCATAAACATTTGGTGTTTTCCTAAACTTATTTACTTTCTAAACTTCTGTTAAATCGAATCCTGAACTCCGAAGAAATTCCTCCTTAAATAAAGTGTCGTCTTGAACTTCAGGGAAGTTTTCTCCTGGGCATTGGGGAAGTCTGCATGAACTACTAGGAAGTACCCCTTATATTTCTGGACAGTTTTTTTCCTGTTTTTCTCAGAAACATCTACCTGAACTTCTGGGAATTCCTGAACTTAGAGAAAACCTCATTCTGAAATTCTGGAATATTCGAATCTGAACTTCCAGAAAGCTCTCTAGCACTTCTTGATAGTTCCAACTAAACTTTTGAGAAGTTTCCTTCGGAACTTCAGGGCAAGCCTCTCCTGAATTCATGAATTTTTTGAGAAATTTCTTCTTATAGATAGTGCTCTCTCTGGTAAGATTCTTTTTGAAATTCAGGAACGATTTTTCCTGAGCTTATGCCGTCTTAACTTCTGATAAGTCCAACCCTAAGCCCCGAGGAAAATTTTATAGAAGTTTTGGGAAAATCCTCTCCAGAATTTCTAGGAAAATTCCCTTACATTTGTTGGAAGTTTCCTCTTGCTGAACTTTGGGAGATCCTCATTCTGAAATTCAGATATATTCTCTTCTGAAATTCGGGAAAACTCTCTAGCACTTCGGAAAGTTCCAACTAAACTTTCGGGAAGTTTTTTTTCCTGAATCTCTGGGAAAATCTTTCCTGAACTTCTAGGACGTATCGTCCTGAGCGTTGTGAAAGTTTGGTTCTGAATTCTTGAGAAATTATAGGTGGTGCCGTTCCTAGTAAGTTTCTTCTTGAACTTCGGGGATGTTTTTTCCTAAACTTCTTCATCTTGAATAAAGGGCGATACGGTCAAAATTTAGTCAATATCAACTTGACGTATTTCTTTCAATTTTGCATTTAAAAAACCTGAACACCCCTCATTTTGAAGGTGTGTGTGTGTGTGTGTAGAATGTTGCTCCTATTTTGATTTTGGAATTCACTCTTCAGTTGTCAAAATGCCGTCCAAGCAAGATGAGCAGCGTATCAAAATTTTGCTCGCGCATCGCGAAAATCCGAGCTACTCGCACGCAAAGTTGGCAAAATCGCTAAAAGTTGCCAAATCAACCGTTACAAATGTAATTAAAGTGTTTGGGGAACGTTTGTCGACAGCCAGGAAGTCTGGATCGGGGGAAATCGAAAACCGGAAGCCGCTGAGACGACAAAGAGAGTTGCCGGTAGTTTCAAGCGAAACCCTAACCTATCTCTCCGAGATGCCGCAACAAGCTGGTGTATCGTCTACAACCGTGCATCGAGCCAAAAACGAGCCGGACTATCGACTTACAAGAAGGTAGTGACTCCAAATCGCGATGATAAACAAAATACGACGGCCAAAGCGCGATCCCGGAGGCTGTACACGACGATGCTGACGAAGTTTGACTGCGTGGTAATGGACGACGAAACCTAGCGTCAAAGCCGACTACAAGCAGCTTCCGGGACAGGAGTTTTATACGGCAAAAGGAAGGGGAAAGGTAGCAGATATTTTCAAGCACACGAAACTGTCAAAGTTCGCAAAGAAATATCTGGTTTGGCAAGCCATCTGTACCTGTGGCTTGAAAAGCAGCATTTTCATAGCTTCCGGGACTGTCAACCAAGAAATTTACGTGAAAGAGTGTTTGAATAAACGTCTGCTGCCTTTCCTGAAGAAACACGGTTGTTCCGTACTGTTTTGGCCGGATTTGGCATCTTGCCATTACGGTAAAAAGGCCATGGAGTGGTACGCCGCCAACAACGTGCAGGTGGTTCCCAGCGACAAGAACCCTCCCAACACGCCAGAGCTCCGCCCAATTGAGAAATACTGGGCTATTGTCAAGCGGAACCTAAAGAAGACCAAAAACTGCTAAGGACGAGCAGCAGTTCAAGGCAAACTGGCTTTCTGCGGCGAAGAAGGTGGACAAGGTGGCTGTACAAAATCTGATGGCAGGGGTCAAGCGCAAGGCCCGGCAATTCGGATTTGGAAAAGCGGAAGCCTAACTGAATATTTTTCCTGAATTTTATACTAATTGAACTTGAAAAAGAAATTTAATTTGATTTTTTAAATAAACGATTTCACCGATTTACACGCGTTTTCCCTTGACCAAATTTTGACCGTATCTGAAACGTTCCAAACTTCTAAGGAGCCCTCTTCTTTAAACATCTTCCTGAAGCTCTGAAGTCCTTTTCTGATTTTTGAGTTCTCTCCTGAACTTCTGGGAAATCTTGACTTATAGGTCCTGATTTGTTTTGGGATATTTCTGCTTGAACTACTAACAAGTTTCTGCCTGACGTTTTTAGAAATGTTTTTTTGAGAAAGACTATTCCTGAATTTCTAGAAAGTATCTTTCTGAAGCCCTGGGAAGTCTCCTTTTGAACTTTTTAGGATGTGTCCTAAGTTCTGGGTAATATTTTTCCATACTCCTAGAAATTTAGGACTAATTCCATGAACCCTTTAACTCGAGGGTAAATTTCCGAAGCCCAAGTGCAAATGTATAGAGTTCTAAAGTTTATTCCAATATCTCATCACTTTTACTGAGTCTCAGTGTTTAGACAGGAACGGGAACCAGAAAACCAGTTCGAAAACAAGAGCGCGTAAGCTGTACGACTAATTGCTGACAAAATTTGACTGCTTGGTTATGAATAATGAAACAAACGATCAAGCAGCTTTCCGGTTTTGAGTTTTATATCGCATTTCAACTTGGCAAGGTTGACGATCATTTCAAGGCCAAAAAGTTGTCGAAAAAGTACGTGCTTTAAAGAGCAAAGTCTTCATAACTATTGGTACGAATAACCAACAAATTAACGTCTACGAGTGTCTACAACAACCGTTACTACCATTCATCCAAAATCACAATAGTTCTGTGTTGTGTTGGCTTGATTTTGGTGTTTTGCGATTATTGTTAAGTGTCTCAAGAGTGGTATGCAGGAAACATCGTCAACATTGAACCAAAGGACTTAAATCCTCCGAACACCAAAGGACTTCGTCCAATTGAAAGATATTGGGCATGGTGAAGTGAAACTTTGGAAAATCAAAAGAAGAGGCAAATAATGAGAAATAATTTGCTAAAAAGTGGGTAATGCTTCCAGAAAGGTGACACTATATTTTTTGTAGTTTGTACTAACATAAAAACTTAGTACACACGAGAGACGCAACGCGAAACAGGACACAACACTTATTGTTCTTACAAAAAGTAAAAAGAGGTTTAAATTCAGCTTTTCAGTCAAGCGTTCATTTGCTTTACAAAACTGTTCATTTGCTTTACAGCGATATAATTGTGAAAAGCTATTGATGTCAACCACAAATGTTCGAAAAAAAATCCAGCGATTAGAAAATCCTATTACAATCAAATCACAGAATCCCGTATAAGCCAATATCCGATCCTGCCCGCTACAGAGTCAATGAGGTTCCAACACTAATGGAACCACCACCTTAGTTTTGGGCTGACCAAGGATATCCCCAATCAGGGAAATCGAGAAAATTAACGAACCGAAAAAATCCTGGACCGGCCCTATTCAAACTTTTACTTTCAACCACAACTGAATTGACAAGGAATTCCCCGACAATCAGCCAGAAAGCCCACTACTACTTCATGGCATCTTCTCAAGCATCAAAGGCCAATATTTTTTGTAAATTTAAAAGAAGTCCTTGTATACCGCACGCGAGTCTCAAAATTTTGAAGACTACACCAAAAAATAAAAACTACTTTAAAATACACTAACAAAATAAAAACTTTAAATCCATCATCATCATCGAGGCGAAAAATATAGTTTTGTTGTGCCCCATGACAAATATAAAACATTTAACACTAGACCATACAAAAATATCCGTTGTAATAACATCGTCAAGATACAAAATTAGTCAAGAGTAAAAAATTAACAAAGTACCTGTTCAAAAGACAGCTTTGATGTGTGAAAAACATTGTCTCTTAAAATCTGTTAGTGTTGTTGAACGTTTGATGTGCATAGGCATCGAATTGAAAACATGTATACCTTTGAAAAACAACGAATTTTGTGAAGCTCCGTACAAAAAATATGGTGTTATAACATCATCCGCGTTTCTAGTGTTATATCTATGAATATCACTTCCTCTTTCAATTCGATTACACAAATATCGAGGCAGTAAACCGTTTATTACTTTAAAACTACTATTGTCAAATACACAACTCTCTGCTTCACCGATAGCCACTGTAGGGCATCTAACAAAAAAGAGGAGGAAGTGAACCTGGTACATCTCAAGATCAAACGCATTATCTTATTTTGCAAACGCTGTAATCTCGATATTTGTGTTTGATTAGCTAAAAACAAAATGGAAGGGCAAAATTCAATGTGAGGAGAGATGATAGATTTACACAATTGTATTTTACTAGCAATAGTTAAATCGTTTTTCAATCGGCAGAGAATACCGTACTTCTTTGGCTATTTTCTTGATGACATCGTAAATGTGAGAGTCAAATTTTAATCTATCATCAATAATCACGCCTAGATATTTAATCTCACGAACGCGATCAATTGTCTCATCATCAATTTTAACAGAGACGTCTTCATTAACTCGATTCCGCGAAATTATCATGAATTTTACTTATGTTCAATTTCAACTGTTTGTCCTTAAACCATCTACTTAGAGAACGTAAATCTGCATTCAAATGTAAAACGGCCTCCTAAAGGCTTTTAACTGCCATGAACAACACGGTATCATCAGCAAAAAGATCAATATCACAACATCGCAAGACGCGTCGCATGTCATTAATGTATAGAATGAATAAAATGGACCCTAATACACTCCCTTGTGGTACCCCAAGGCTGTTCTTCACAGGGCTCGAAACAGAATCATTAAAAGTCGTCCGTTAAGTTCTGTCAGACAAATAGCTTTTGAACCATCTGTATGCAGAACCTAAAAATCCAAAGCGCTTGATTGATTCTAACAACAAGGGCCGAGAAATCGTTTCAAAAGCGCGTTTCAGATCCAAAAAAACAGCAACAATCGTATCTTTACGCTCTACGTTTTCTTTCCATTTTGCTAACACTAAATTCAACGCTGTTTCACAAGAATGACCTTCGCGATATCCCGATTGTTCCGGCGCAATCAAATTATTACTATTCAAATACGTTAACAGCTGGCCTTTTACAACAAGCTCCAATTTTTTTCTTTAGTCTGCAACATGTTAAAAGGACGAAACTCTTCGGCTTTAATCGTTCCAGCGACTTTTTGAATGGGAATAACTAAAGATTCCTTCCAAACTTGTGGCACGTGCTCAGTTTGTAACAATTCATTGATAGGGTCCGGAAGGTTGTTTCCGATGACATTAAAGCAATCTTGTACTACTCTTGCATTTAAGTTATCCACTTCAGCCGTTTTGTTCAAAGAGATTGCACATCTAATTTTAATAATTAGTCAACTCTCTTGTAAAAATTTCAATACGCGATTATCCCCCTGGCAGTCAGACTTTGCTAAGCCCAACATTAAATGATAAAAATATTAAAAATACCAACCTTTTAACTCCCACTGACGTCAATGATCTAAAATAAGCTTATACTTACCCATAATTACGCCTAACACTACGCCACTCAGTGTCACTAGGATCAGTTTATTCTCGGACACAAACCGCATCCAGGCCGACTGTGACTTCACGGTAGGAGTGTTCCGTTGGCTTTCGCCTTTCAAAAATTGCTGCTCACTCTGTGCCATCCCATTAGCTGAATACGTTTCCGAGTAATAGTTAAACTGCAAACACAAACACAAAAACAATGTAAATAAATCACCTTTGCACTTGAATCACGAACAACCATTGATTTCGAAACGGATTGTAGCCGTTAAGCACCCTTCGGGATACTTTGCGCGTGCTGCACTGACCATTTGCGCCCAATAATAGCTAATAGACACACGACACGCGTCCGTCCAGTCATATCATCCGCAATTTCCATTTCAATGATGCTGACAGCGAAATGAACCTTCCACAACGCAACATTCTACATATGTAGCTCACTCTCATGACGGTCGCGCGTCCCGTTAAATTAGACTCGTATGGTTTTCATGTTTGCAAACAAAAATTAAATTAAATGTAATCGAGTGAAATGTGCGACCACGGCTACAATTGCAATCAATCAGAGAACAAGCAATCTAGTATGTATGTATCTAGTCCCCGATGCGTATTCAAATGAGCAGTTGTCTACAAATAGACCAACAATAATAGTTCACTTGATGAGTTCATGGAAAAGGACATCGCACTGCCTGACAATATTTTTAATCAAAATTGAAAGTAGATATTGTCTTAATGAGAAAATAGGGTGCTCAGAAAAGTCATCACCCCAACATGCCCGATCGAACATTGAACGGAGCAACTGACCCTTGAGCGAGTTATTATGTAAACAAACAACAAATAATTTCCACCTGACTGAACTCACACGACGGGTACAATCACCTAGCAAAAATATGCCGTCTATTATCACGTGCGATAAAATTTCCACCAAATGAGTGACTGAGCATGGGCTAGGAAAATGCCACCCCTTTCTGAACAATGTTTCTCAATGATGCAGATGGTGTACTGACGATAATTACACATCCTAGCCAACTAAGAATAGATGCATCACTTAATATTATTTCTGATTGCTGCGATTAAATTCCCATCAACAATGTTATTGGTCTTTCACTCTTCAAGGAAGAAGCGCACAGTAGGCCTGCTATGATTTCGAGCTTCTACAGTGCATTCGCTCTCGCTCTCGCTCTCTCTCTCCATCTATATCTGTATCGGCGCAACACAGTAGGCATCGTTCTTTGACGTACGACGACGAACAGCACGTGCTGTATCCTCATCTATCTACGTAGTCTATCCTGGGCTAATAAATGTTTAAATTTAAAGTCTTTGTCGTGAAGGCGCATATCGCTATCTATATTGCATGGAAGTAGGCATTCCGGTGCTCTTCCTTGTCAAAGTATTTTCCGCGCTCGGTACTATTTCATTCGTCCTTAACCTTCACGGAATGGAAATTTTCGGCTACGGGTGAAAGAAGGATACCTACCCAGACCGTTAACGATAAGCCATCGGTTTTGCGTTGTTGACAGGGTTGAGATGGAACGACTTATTTTTGTGTACAGCTCATTTCCAATCAAGGAAAATGCAATGTCAGCCGTGGTTTGAAGAGGAATGTAAGGATAGGCTCATTATTGCCGCCACGGTGCAAGGAAGGTATTATGCAAAATTGCAAAGTGTAAAATGTAAACCACGTAAACACCCTGCCTGGGATAATGGGCCATGAGCTTACGGGTCGAAAAATCAATATCGGCCGGTGTTATTGTTTATTTCAGGCTCGTTGATTGCAATTGTGGGTGTTGTGTTTGCTTTAACAAGTTTGTTTTTCATTAGACAACAGACGATGATGGGTGGATTTGCTGATTGGAACTGTGCAGCAGGTTCGACTGAAGAAGATGTTTTCCGCAGGCAAATCTCATGTTGCACTTAGTTTTATGTATCCTGTTATCGTTTGTTGGCATACTTGCAATATTATAAGATTAAGGATGATTTTTTCTGACTTCTTGGCTCACGGGACCGTTGCATATAACGTTCTACAGTGGTCAATTTAAGGATAAAATTAAAATCTTGTCAAAATTTGAACTATTTAAATTGGAAAATGGTTTCGCTCAAACTATTCAAAGCTCGAATAGGAACTGCTACTGCAGAGCTAATTACACAGAAGTTGATAACCACTAAAGCCGTTGGTTGTCTTAAAATTATGCTGAATCAACCCGCATGCAGGCACTTGTTGGATTTTCTGGCAAATTGAAAATATAGCACAAAAGGCATGCCTACTTTGTCACGCTGCATAATACAGTGTTGCTGACTAAGTAGCTGATTGATTATGTCAAAAATTTATCAAATTTTAAAGTAACTAATACTGGTTATTATTCCCCTTGAATTTTGGATGATGAAATTCAATGCTTCATCAGAACATCAGATGGATTTGAAAAACGAATAGTAGACAATGAACAAAAGTTTTGTTCCTTCTTCTTCTTTCTTCTTTGTGTATTAAGGTGGAATTCAGCCTTAAGCTTGTTCACCACCAGACGAAGGCAGCTCCACCCTACACAATGCATCCACCAACACACCCAAGTTTGGTTCCCCCATACATATTAGTTTCCAAATAAAGTTGTGATTTGCATGTGTGGGGTCAGTTATTACCCAAACCAATTCAAATCTTAAGATCGGTTCATCATGACGGTTGAGATCTTATTCACATCTCATGAGTCAAAGACTGGGTAGCTCTATCTTTGGATTGTTCTTTGAATCCGACTGGTATTTCGATACGTTAAGCATCTGACTCTTAACATTTTGTTCCAGTCTTCTGGCAATTGCTTGGCTATATTTCTTCCAGCCCAGAGCTTCAATAAGTTCCAATAGTTACGGCTGGCGCACATACGGTCCTTTGCTTGAATTGGACAGTTTTTCCATAGGTATTCTGTCAAATTTATGTCAACGCATCCGCAACGTATCAATTGTGGCTCAGTCATTAGTTTATATCCCAAGTAATGAAAATATTCTTATGAAAGATCATTTTGATCTTAAAAAGTATCATGAAAACAATTGCCTTAAGCCTACATTTTAATAACAATAATAACTTTGCACTTCAATCTCAATGTTTATTAGAGTACGCATATCAACTATATTTTTATGTATTTATTTAATTTGTGTTAGATTACTGATTCATTTTGTACTTCGTATAATGTTGATTTATTTTTCGTATGATTTGATGGTAACATTTTGTTTATTAAATTTATTGTACCTTTGATTCATTTTACGAATTTTATTTGTTTCACTAATTTTATTAATTTTATTTTAAGTTACAATTGATGATTTTTTTAAATAATTTTTATTTATTTATCTTACCTATTTCATTCATTCCATTAATTTTATTTATTTAACTAATTGTATTAAGTTTATTTTATATTTTTATTGATTACTTTTTATGTTATTATACATTTATTGATTTATTTGAGTTAATTTCATTTATAAATTTTTCTATTTACCTTACGCATTCAATTTATTTAAAATGTTACGCTCAATAAATTTATAGTATGTATTTTATGTATGTTATGAATTTTTTCACATATGTTGGTGAATCTAGGAGGCTTTGCCCGCGGTCGGTTGGCTTTTCAAGGAGCTGTTTTTTTTTTCGTTTTATTCCGCGAAATTATTTTCAAATAATAAATATTTCTGTGAGAAGTGTGTTTTAAATTGTGTTGTGAAGCCTTAAGAAGAAAGAGCAGTGCCATTTACAATAAGCAAAGAAGAAGTCCCGTCCGAATCATAATAGTTTCCCGTCGGTCGCATTTGCCAGGTTCTCCGGAAGAGCAGCTAGTCAAGTTAGTTGGTACCGGTGCACCTGGTTGCCTGGCTGCGGTGATGAATTTTCTGGCTAGGAGTAGGAAATCTTTCATGTGTCTAGTCGGATTATGAAGAAATTGTGCGATTAAACGATACCCGTGTCTTCAGTCTTCAGCTGGAGGTCATGGGCATTGCTCGATGCTAGTTGCCTGATTGGGCTTTTTGGATCGGACACGTAATTTAAAGGAAATCAGCTAAGTACTTTTTACTTTGTATATTTTTAATATCAGTAGAGTTTTAGCTCCCGTAACGAGTGTTGCGCAGCGAGGGAATTTTTTTTTTAATCGTACATAAGTTTTTTGACGATTTGGTTCAATCTTAAACTATTTACAAACCATGAATATGTGAATGTGTGAGTGGAAGTGTGTGTGTGCTGTATTTATGAATGAATGAGAGAAAGAGCGTGATTTTCCAATTTCTGCCTGATATTGGTAAGTAATATTCCCAGTAACTCAATTTTAATCAATCATAGTGTATACATATAACCAATCCACAAATAAAGTATTGAAACTCGTCATATTTTTATCTCTGGAACGTCTATGAAGGTTGTTTGGGTTTCCAACCCTTTCGGCAATTGATGTCAGGATAATTATAAAATTTTCAAACTGTTGTAAGGCTGTGGTACGCAGAGAGAAGTGGTTCTACCACACTCAATATGTTTGGCGTAATGTTAAATGGAAGTAGATAGGCTTATCTCGGTGACATTCTTCTCTTTTCAGAGAGCGATTAATGGCGCTATAACCATAAGCCATAGGGTGCTAGGACTATAGTTAATGCTAAAGTCCCAACCGTTTGAAGGGAAATGGAGCATCACTTAACCTTCTTAGACTAGATGCTCCCAACGACCATTTTTGAATATTTTTTTGTTCTGTTCACCAAACAGGGCATTCTGTTTATCTATTCTCTTCAACTATTAATTTCCTTTTTCCTTTGATATCTACTGAAGGCTACGTGGGTTCCCCGTGACTTCTTAAGGTAGATACCAAATCCTCCCTATCACCAACGGTTGCATGGACGTGGCCAGGTGAGCGATCGAGGAGTGTCTTCGTGGAGATTATTGCGTGAAGAAACGTAACAGTAACCGTAATTAGGTTCCGTTTCATGGTGACATGCAATGTCTCCAACGAATTATTCCTCATCGTAGCTCCATCCACGAGGTGTGCAAACGTCAATGCTAATGCTAATGCTAATAGTTATGTATTTTTTCACATATGTTACTGTATTATTTAATTTATTTTATTCATTAGACTTTATTTATTTATTTAATTTATTCAATTGATTTATTCGATTAAGTTTAATTTTCATAATTTTGTATACTTTAATACTTTAATAATCTAATTTATTTTGAAATTTTATTAAGTTTTATTATTCTAAAATTGATGATTTATTTTATTGTCTCCATTAAATTTTATTTTTAAGATATGTTGAACTAAGTATATTTGCCTTTTATCCATTTTTGAACTGTTATTTTTGTTTTGTTCTATTTGTTCTATTTGTTTTATTTATTTTATTTACCTCATGCTATATATTATTTTTATTTATATTTCTTTATTATTTCTTTAACTTATTTTATTTAATTCTCGAAATTTTCAATTTTATTTTGAACATTAACCGTATTTTCGTAATTAATTTTATATTTTTGTTTTATATTATTATTTATTTTATCTATTTATTTCTTTCTAATTTTTTTTGTAATTTATTTGATGCTTGAATCAAATTTATTTCACCAATTTTAATATGATAATTGATTTAATTTATTCATTGATTTTTTTTATTGATTCTATCTATACATATGTATATTAACTTTTTTAATAACAACTACCTATATTTTTGTATTTTCTTGATATTTTAGAATTTTTTCTACAGTTTTTTTCTTTTTATTTCATAGGGGAGGGTGGGGCAATTCAGACCGGGAGGGTAAACCCGACTGTCGATTTTTTTTTTGCAATGACAGTACATGGAAAAATCTCAACCTTATTATCTGACACGTTATGCGGCACCACTACTTTGACAAATATATACATTGACTTCAGTCGACCTTGAGGTGCGTCACGGCGTAGTTTACTTTTCAGTGCCTACAATAACAGGAATTTCGCACAAGATAAAACGCGGTAAAAGCTTCTAAATTTGAGCTAACAAAAAACAGGTATGTGCTATAAGAAGCTTACAGACTCTGTTTAAGCAATTCAAAAAACAAATTGAATCAAATTTGTATTTGTTTTATGGCGAACACCATAATGCGTAGAAAAGGTATGTGGGGCTATTCAGACCGTCAACATGCGGGGTAATTCAGAGCACCTTGTTTCGCATATATTTTCACACATAATTAATCTTTTACCAGTAAATATTATTAGTAATGCAAAAATTGGAATTCAGGTTGCAATGGTCCGCAAGACAAATTTTCATATTTTTATACATCATTCATCTTAAAACTAAAGTTAGGAGGATAGAGCCAATTACTCGCGGCCGTCTCGAGGTGAATTTTTAAATATTAACTATGAAATTTTAATTTTGTTGATGGAATAAATGATTATTTTCTATGGAACCTGATTTAGTTGATTCAATTACAATAAAATTGCATTAAAATTTAGGTGGTCTGAATTGCCCCACACCCCGGTCTGAATCACCCCACGTGCTTGATTTTTTTTTTAAATATGTGTTTAAGCAGATCAACGTTAAAATTCGAAATTTCCTCTAGCGATTTATTCATTTTTGCCCAAAAGTGTTGCCAATAAAAAATTCCTTCAAGTACTGTCGTTAAAATAACGTTTTTCTGACTTTTTCAATATTTATTTTTAAATTTGCTTAGGTAGGTCTGAATTGCCCCACCCTCCCCTATATTTATTTATTTTATTTTATTTTTTTAGCTTATTTAATTTATTTTATTTATTTGACACTCTTTCTTATTTACTTTATTTATTTTATTCATTTATTTATTTTACTTTATTTATTTTACACTTCACCTTATTGAATTCCATTTTGAAATAATTACTAAACACTCAAATCAAATTTGTTACTGATGCTTTCCGAGAAGTGGAACGAATTTATATACGAAGTACAGGTAGTTTTAGATTTCTAGATATATTATCGGCAATACCCAGCAGCGGGCTAACCAACGGACGAGTTTTTCATGCTCCTGAGAGCCTTTGATGCTAGCCTTTGATTCAGGCAGGCGGTAAGTTGGCCCAACATTTGGACAAAACAGATTATAAACTGTAGAGAACACATAGCGCTGACGTCGTTGGCAAAATATCTTTTCCTGGATTTAGTAGGCCAGGGACATAACTTTCAACGTGAAGAGTATGCGATTTGACAGTTATGTACCCGGCATGTTTGTGTGTGAGAACAAGACGACCAGTAGCACTATGCATCCTTTATTGATACTCGGTCAAAGAGAGAGTAGCATAAAATTTATTTTACATTTCGAAAAACCAACTCTTGCTGTTGGAGAATTAAGAAAAATTTACGAATATTATTCGAATATGATAAAATTAAATCGGATATATCCTGGGAACAGATGCTCGTACAAAGATCATCATTAGGAGCTTGAAATTTTAAAATTCTTCAAAAATCAGATTATATCGTCAGCATACATTTATTCCCGCTAATATAAAAAATTTAAGAAATACACCAAAAGTTGATGTTCAAGAAACTTTTTTCATTTCATAGTTTTCACAGTCAAAAAATAAAAAAAAAATGGAAAAAATCGTTTTTTGAGGTATTTAAATTTTTGTTGTTTCAGTGAATCTTTGTTTTCAATCTTCACACATAGGGCCACAACTTGTTCCTAGACAGATTTTTGCACAACCAAAGGTTCTCGAGCTACAAATTATTAATTAAAGTTTCATTTTATTTCATTCATTTCATTCATTTCATTCATTTCATTCATTTCATTCATTTCATTCATTTCATTCATTTCATTCATTTCATTCATTTCATTCATTTCATTCATTTCATTCATTTCATTCATTTCATTCATTTCATTCATTCATTCATTTCATTCATTTCATTCATTTCATTCATTTCATTCATTTCATTCATTTCATTCATTTCATTCATTTCATTCATTTCATTCATTTCATTCATTTCATTCATTTCATTCATTTCATTCATTTTCATTCATTTCATTCATTTCATTCATTTCATTCATTTCATTCATTTCATTCATTTCATTCATTTCATTCATTTCATTCATTTCATTCATTTCATTCATTTCATTCATTTCATTCATTTCATTCATTTCATTCATTTCATTCATTTCATTCATTTCATTCATTTCATTCATTTCATTCATTTCATTCATTTCATTCATTTCATTCATTTCATTCATTTCATTCATTTCATTCATTTCATTCATTTCATTCATTTCATTCATTTCATTCATTTCATTCATTTCATTCATTTCATTCATTTCATTCATTTCATTCATTTCATTCATTTCATTCATTTCATTCATTTCATTCATTTCATTCATTTCATTCATTTCATTCATTTCATTCATTTCATTCATTTCATTCATTTCATTCATTTCATTCATTTCATTCATTTCATTCATTTCATTCATTTCATTCATTTCATTCATTTCATTCATTTTCATTCATTTCATTCATTTCATTCATTTCATTCATTTCATTCATTTCATTCATTTCATTCATTTCATTCATTTTCATTCATTTCATTCATTTCATTCATTTCATTCATTTTCATTCATTTCATTCATTTCATTCATTTCATTCATTTCATTCATTTCATTCATTTCATTCATTTCATTCATTTCATTCATTTCATTCATTTCATTCATTTCATTCATTTCATTCATTTCATTCATTTCATTCATTTCATTCATTTCATTCATTTCATTCATTTCATTCATTTCATTCATTTCATTCATTTCATTCATTTCATTCATTCATTCATTTCATTCATTTCATTCATTTCATTCATTTCATTCATTTCATTCATTTCATTTCATTTCATTCATTTCATTCATTTCATTCATTCATTCATTTATTTCATTCATTTCATTCATTTCATTCATTTCATTCATTTCATTCATTTCATTCATTTCATTCATTTCATTCATTTCATTCATTTCATTCATTTCATTCATTTCATTCATTTCATTCATTTCATTCATTTCATTCATTTCATTCATTTCATTCATTTCATTCATTTCATTCATTTCATTCATTTCATTCATTTCATTCATTTCATTCATTTCATTCATTTCATTCATTTCATTCATTTCATTCATTTCATTCATTTCATTCATTTCATTCATTTCATTCATTTCATTCATTTCATTCATTTCATTCATTTCATTCATTTCATTCATTTCATTCATTTCATTCATTTCATTCATTTCATTCATTTCATTCATTCATTCATTCATTCATTTCATTCATTTCATTATTTCATTCATTTCATTCATTTCATTCATTTCATTTCATTTTCATTCATTTCATTCATTTCATTCATTTCATTCATTTCATTCATTTCATTCATTCATTCATTCATTTCATTCATTTTCATTCATTTTCATTCATTTCATTCATTTCATTCATTTCATTCATTTCATTCATTTCATTCATTTCATTCATTTCATTCATTTCATTCATTTCATTCATTTCATTCATTTCATTCATTTCATTCATTTCATTCATTTCATTCATTTTCATTCATTTCATTCATTTCATTCATTTCATTCATTTCATTCATTTCATTCATTTCATTCATTTTCATTCATTTTCATTCATTTCATTCATTTCATTCATTTCATTCATTTCATTCATTTCATTCATTTCATTTCATTTCATTCATTTCATTCATTTCATTCATTTCATTTCATTCATTTCATTCATTTCATTCATTTCATTGTTTCATTCATTTCATTCATTTCATTCATTTCATTCATTTCATTCATTTCATTGGTGAGTCGCAAAGGAAGGCGTGCGTCCCCGCAACATAGCTCTGGTCTCCACAAGATTCTACCTCATGCTTCTACGGGTCTATAGATGACAAATACCGCCAGCTAAGGGTTACGTACTTAGCTGGAAGTGCAGCCTGGGCACTGTTGTTCTCCTGACTTCAGCTAGATTGAGGAGGTGCGTGTCGAGCGTCTGTCCACCAAGGAGGTGCGGCTCAAACAGCGACTGAGTAAGAAACGCTGTATCGCGTCAACTATACATTAGGTGGCAGTCGCACCAAGGCGATGTAGACAGCGCGACCCGGGTAAGGAAGGTGCATGCTGAAATCTTACCCAACTACGAAAAATGGAAGTATTCTTTATACGGTATATAACTTCAGATCATCCATGGAGTTCCCAAGTATTGTATAGTAATCTTAAATTATTTTTTCCTTCGTGACAATGATAATGCAGGTCTGTCTACAATTGCAGCAGGACCACAACCAGCAGACATGCCGACAGTTCAGATATAATTTTTGTTATCATTTTGTATTGTAACACCCTTTCGCAATATTTTTTATGCTGTTTCAGCTTCACATTTATGCGGTTTTAGCCCATACCACAGATTCTACTATATTTTTTTTTCCTTCTTTATCCAAACAAATTTAATGATTTAATTTTATGATCCTTCATTTTCTATTGCACAGTTTTAAAGAATTATCCATGGGCCTAGTAGGATTCAAGAGTTATCGAAGAATTCAAATTTTCTTCCTTTTTTCTCTTTCTTTTTTGTGGATTTGTTAAGTTTCCCTTTTTGGGCAGTAATCATAATCATATGGAATTTATTTCGGCTTACTGTTAGCTTAAATTTCCTTGGCCATTCTGCAGCCTGCCCAGTGATAAACTTTCCTTCATTACATCACTTTAGAAATTTTCGACATTTCAGAGTTTATATCATCTTACGTCGCAGCAGAAAAGACAAATAGCTGCATTTTATTATAATATGTATATTATTTAGTATCTCATTACAACATCGATTTATTTTCATCATATCATCACTGCATATTTTTATAATCATAATAAAATTATTTATTAAAAATAATAAAAAAAACGGAAAAATGAAAAAGTATACCAATTGACAGGTGAGTAGGTAGACCACGGAAGGTAAGATTATTATAAAGAAAAATACTCTACATTATTATATGAACATCACTATATTATACATCAAATAAAAAGGGTTGGGAAGAGACCATCAGAGCACCGGATTGAAGCGATTTGGATGGGGAGAGTGGAATTGCCAACTCCCTGTCATTAACATTTCGTGAATTGATGGCGAGCTTTTCTACCCACTCATAGGGAAGTCCTCACGTTTGATGGCTTGTTCGACATTAGGTTGTAAGATTCTAGCATTGGAAGGAGATTCTCATTATCCCGCGGATTACGCGCAAGTGTATCTGCTTACGAGTCCGCCCATCCGTTTTTGGCCCTTCAGACAGTGTTAAATTGAATACAGGCAGATGTCGAACTTGATCAAATCATTCATAGAGGACGATCCACTGTCTTATGGCTGTGCCTGCAACGATGAGTGGTATCTTTTACATACATACATACATACATACATTTGAGAACATATGAATTGATTTTTACCGGGACTCCTGCGCAGACGACTGTTGCTTATCACTCATAATAATTGTTCAACATTGTTTTACATCGATGACTCATTGCGAGCACTCGAAGATAATTGAGGGGGACGTCGACTAGATGATGTTAAATTCGATTAGATACAACTGCACGGGGACGGGTTGTCCACATCCTGTAACAGGGGCAATTTTGTTTCCAAAAACCGTTGAATTACCATACCAAACATTTTGAATGCTCAACGGTGGAAGGTTTGGTGAAATTTAAGATCTCTGTTGATTGAATTTGTGGGATTTAGTTATCAGTTTCAGTAGCTGATAGCAAGCTTCTTATTAAAGACTTTGTCAGTATGATAATATGAATAATTATGGGGAAAAAAAAACAACAAAAGGAGGCGGGGTGGAAAATCCGAGCTAGGAGAACGACCACTTAAATTCGGAAATAGTCACACTAATGACGAAATAAAACAATAAGGGTCTAATGTTTGTCAATAAGGAACAAAAATGCCAATTAACTGAAATTCTGAGAGTTTGTATGTCTTTTTTGCATAAAATGTTCCGATCCGTCTCGAAGCATGTTGTTTTTGGAAGACGTCTGTATCGAATCACCTCAAATTATTATATGAAGCCCATATAAATAAAATAAAT
Source organism: Aedes japonicus (assembly GCA_034211315.2). Classification (NCBI taxonomy): domain Eukaryota; kingdom Metazoa; phylum Arthropoda; class Insecta; order Diptera; family Culicidae; genus Aedes; species Aedes japonicus. The sequence goes on from JASCZW010006613.1 coordinate 53,045, forward strand.
CACATTGCGATTAGTGGAGCGGATTGAAAATAATGAAATCATTAGGTATTTTACGAAGTGTCTCGCGTTTGGTACGAAAAAGCTGAGCTAAAATTTTGGAACGAAATGCTTAAAGATGCAAATTTCACAAATTCCCTCAATCGTTATTTGAGATGGATTTGCGTAAGTTGTTTTTTCAGCTTAGGGTAACAAGCACAGAAAAAAAAAATAATTCTAACAAGCGCGTAAAATTTCCCCTCGTTCAATTCCAAGCCCAAGGCGGCGGAAACAACGACATTGTTTGCAATCTTCTATGCACCATACAACAATGTTTGCCATCTTTTATACGATAGGCTAGATTAAGGTGTTATCTGGCCTAAATTTACATGAAATATCTCATTTTTTTCTGCCATATCTAGCATTCCCTTTGTGTGCATTAGATAACGCAGAAAATTTAATGTTTATTTTTATCGGTGTGTCAAACATTAGAGTCGTAATGACAAATGTAAAATGTAATGAGAATAGTACCACAATACAATTTATTTACCACCACAGGTGGTACAGATACAAAATGTAACTAGTGGACTTCTTACAAACGATAATACTTAATCATACTAACTGGTAAACAAATCTACGAATAGAACACCATCTACCGGAAGGCTAACTGAAAATCCCATCCCCAATTTAAAATAGAAAACCGAGTATAAGTTCTATTATTCATGAAAACATAATTTGACATGAACTATAGAGCGACCTTCAAGCCGCCTGATAAAAACCCGGCATCTAGTCTTCGTGTGAGATTTTAGATTTTTCTTCAACGGTTTTCCAAAGTATGTGTTTTTTTGCATTCTGAGGTGTCCAATATAAACAAGTCAACTTAATTCAAAACTAGCAAAACTAAATGACGTAAAGAACTGCTTTTTAATTTTCCGAAAATGCATCAAAGTATGCTTGGCCTTAGAAATACTTATCTTTGTAAAATGCATGGATTCATTTTGTATTTAAACATGATTAACTTGTATCAAACATTGTCGAACCCCTTTTAAGAAATTATCAAGGCCACATATTTGTTCAACCTTCTGAAGAAATTCACTCCTTTAAATATACAGGCAACCTCCTATACAGACTATCTTCCTGCTGTATTAGGGCCAACAGATGATAAAATAGACTCAGACTTCTCCTTCATCCTACAACTACCTTTACATCGCTCTTGCGCAAATTATAAATTTTCCCAACCTGCTGGCTGCCTATGCTCCCGAAGGAAGCCTCAGTAGGTAGGTATGTGTGCAGAAGCAAACAACAAAAAATTGTCTCCTTTTTCACGTTCTCTTCGTTGCTTTCGGTTTTCCCAGAGAAATGGCGTTTGATTCAAGGGCTTTGCGTATTTCTCGTGAAGTTAAAGGTGATGTTTTATAACGAATTAAGCAACCATGCCACCCCATCAGATGCTCACCAGGGCTTCAATCCGTTTCATTGAATAATCAGTATATACAACGCACAAACTACTAATCATCTACCTTCATCTCCGTGCTCCGGGAGTAATCCGTCTCCGCTGGTGGAGCGAAGGATGGGTTTACGTTTCGCCAATGACCCACTCCTGCACTGTCTGCTGCTTCTGCTGCTCACAACGTAATCAGTCGTGTGGTTCGATCCCGGATGAAAGACACCTAAAACTATATATTGAACCAATGACCAACTGTGATGACGCGACTAATCCACTTAGAAGGGACTGCACTAGAACGGGAATCACTAGTTTCCATTGACACGCCGGACCACAACGACGCCCCTCGCTACACCAACCTCCAACTACCGTTTCACCGTTTCCGTCCGGCGACCGTTTCGATAGACAAACCAGACAGACAGACCGACGGGAGAGATGCGACCGAACCGAACGAACCGCGCACGGAAAATGAAAGAAAGGAAAACCCTTTCGCCCGGTGGACCATCCAATCGGGAATGTGCCGAAAGCTTCCTCGGTTCTACTTCGCTGATTCGAGGCGGCATTCAATATGTACGATGCTATGTTGCAGTTACATGCAGTTGCATTCGTAATGGAGAGCTATGACAATGTTTATACTGAGCCGGGCAATCTATAGCCATATCTATCTACAATCGGATTGGAGGATTTCAGCTACTTTGCATGAGAAGGGAGAATCTAAAATTATAAAATTTGTGAAATAGGTGAATAGAACCTCATTAAAACGAAGGATTAACCTTTTTCTGTGTCGTGACAAACATAGACGTCTACTTTTCGTTGAGTTCGTTGGTTAAGAACAGCTGTTCTGGTGTTGAATTCTTAGCCAAACAAATCAGTTTCATGTTTACTGCACTTCTTTCGAGTCGTTTTTCTATGAGTTGCATTGCATGCACAATGAATTACCGTTGTTTCGGGCTCTGATGAAAACATTATTTTCGCTTTATTTCAATGTCAAGTGAGGTCTCTAATCCTGTACTATGTTTGTTTGTTTTTATGTGATTGTCATTGTCATGCACGGCCTACTAACTGAACAACTTAAAATTTCGCGATCATCAAGTTCATTCGAACGAACTCTTTAGTAGTGTTCATATTATAGTTTGCTTTGGTTTTTGTCTACCTTAATTACTACACTACTTACTCATACTACAACTTATATTACGTGTTATAGACTGTTTTGATATGAACATCATGGTGGACTCGAACCCTCGAACCATCCTCATAACTGTTGGCCTAACGGACGAATTGCGACGCGTGCTGGATGAGGTGGAGACAAGGGGTGGATCGCTCAGCACACTTTTTTCCTGTGTTAATTTTTTTGCGTGTGTCTACAAGCCTTATAATGTTCTGGGAGTTCCCTTAATGTGCCGAATGTGCCGATGTGTTGACAGCCCAAATTGTTATTTTCTGTTGAGCCTGGCAACCAGGTAACAGGTTGCTGGTTTCTTATTTCTATTAGCTCAGTTGTCAAAAGTGTTCCTCAGTGTGCCACACATGTGGTATGGATTGAAAATCGAAGTGCCGCAGTTATAAAACATATTCGTCTAGAGTGTAAGACATCGTGGATGGCACATTGTGCTAAGCGACTTACCCTTGGGTGGAGAGGTGAGAGCTCAGCGACAATTTTCTGCACCGTGGAATTGGATGTGGATTTGTGCAGGCACACTTTAAGTTGCAGGTCCGAGCGATGTTCGGAGAGTCCACTTTACCGATAAAAACCAACCAAAATCAATATAGGACTAGACGAAATGCCAAAAGAGTCGCTTCTGGGGGATTAATTCTCGAAGTTGATTCCTTGTAAGTTTAACTGGAAAAATAGATGCCTTTGAAAGCATGAAATGTAGCTTGGTGAAATTGGTTGCAAACTTGTAGTGGCAGAAATGTCATCCGCCTTCGTAGATGGCAGCTTCTTGTTGAAGGACTGGTGACCGGTGCAGACTGAGAACGGTAATGAACCTCCAATGAAACGGTTTGTAGAATCCGAACCCGTTGATGGAGGAACTCCTGGCATGATTCATACCCAACGTTTTCTGAAATAGCATCGTCATTTTCCAGCTCTTCGATGTCGGATTGAACCCTCAACCAGACACAGAAGGTCTGGTCTATAGAAGCTCCAAGCACACTGGAATTTAAGGCAAATAGCGATCCTACTCGTAATGCTCCACGGACTTCCGGACGGTTTCAATCGTGAAAAAAAAAGTAACGTTTTCCCTCAATTTTTTATCCTTTGCCTTCTTGATTTCCATTTAACGACGATTTAGTAAATTGAACGAAATTACTAACAAAGTAGTGAGAATCCTTCTCGACACGTCCCAGAGTCGATCGATTATCTGATTCCCGTGGCGGATCACGATCGCGGAAACAAATCTTTCGCGATGCGAACGTAGCAATCATCAAAAAAATTCAAACACCACTCGAACAAAAAGTCACTAAGCGCACGTGCTCGTGCAAAAATTCAATAGTCAATGTCACTTAAATTCATCGAAAACATCCTATCGATTGAAGCACTATGGCCTGGTCATAACTCACAAACAATCAACAGTTACTGTTCTATTCGTTTATCAGAGACTTGAACACACAGCTTCAGTGCCACTAGGATTGGATCACCTCACAAATGCACTGTCCAGACTCAGAGAATACCAAGCGCAAGTTAATTTTTTTTTTTTTTTTTTGGCAAGAGATGGCGCGAAATCTATTGAAGTATGTGTCGAACACAAAACGCCATTTTCTTGTTGCTGCCGGCTACAAAACGTCCGTTTAAAGGGTGTCCACAGTTAAATTGCATTACTTTAAACTCGTCCTCAAAAACACATCTCTCAACCGATTGTCATGAAATGTTCAGGGAATAAAATACAATGTATAATCTTGGTTTAAGTTTTTTATTTCACTGTATTTCTTTACCAATTCTTCTTAATACCACGCATAAGATTTTGTACAACGCTTAAACCGACGTTTTTTCCGCCTTCAACCAAGACTTTCACATTTCCTGTTCTGTAGTGACAACTTTAGGATGCTTAAGAAGTTCGTGCTTCATCCCAATACTTTTCAATTGGCTGCACCTCTGGAGAGTTTGGGGGATTAAGATTCTTCGGCACGAAATTGACACCATTCGTCTAGTACCACTCCAGAACATTCTTAGAGTAGTGACAAGAGGCCAGCCAAAAAATTGTAGGAACGTTTTGTGTTTTGAGTAACGGAAGCAGTCGTTTTTTCAGGCATTCATTCATGTATACTTGACCATTTACAGTTGAAGTTATCACGAAAGGCTTGCTCCGTTTACCACACGAACAAGTCCCCTGCCAAATTGTAAATTTCCTGGGGAACTTTGACACTTGCTGTTTCCTGAGAGACTCTAGAACAGCAAACTTGTTGTTTGTTTATTTCTAAGCTTTCTGCGACGTCTAATTTCCAGGGTGTAGGGGTAGTCCGTAATATTGTGATGTCATTCGTCGTTATGTCGTGATTTTCCGTGAAGATGTATTCTGCGATTGTCGATTTTAAGTTATGTTAAATTCCTTTCTCGTTCTGGTTGACGGCCTTAGTCACCTCCGCTAGATGCTCTTTGAACCTTGTTGCCAAGGTTCTCTTTCTTTGACCTACATATATTTTGCTGCAGTGTTTACACTTGATTCTGTAGACCCCTGCTCTGCCTAATATGTCTACTGAATCTTTAGTGGAGCCTAACAACGATGCTTATTGATTGTGCCTACCAGAGAAAACTAAGTCTAAACCAAATTTCTTAAGTCGTGGTTTCAACTTTTGCGTAATGTCTTTATCGAAGGGGACGGATACATGTTTCAGGGGTTCAGGGACGGACTAATTAGGGACATCGGATAGACGATTTATTCTTGACGCACCTGGTCAGCATTTTCAGTGTATCAAGTTCCATATAAACTACACGCAAAAAAAAAGTCGCAGTAGAAACTGCCATTTCGAGGGTTAAATAAAGCGCAATCACCAACAATTTTCAGCTGACTATAAATGCATTTGATTTTACGGACGTACATTTTCAACTGTTCCAGGAAAAAACATAATTTAATGGAAATCAATCGTAAATCCAAGTTTGTTCAGTACTTTAGTGTGCTAGTTCCTTTCACAATATTCGGAAAACCCGGGAATCTCCCAACCCGGACCCACCATAGACGCTGAACAAAGGACAGAAAGCAGGATCGAAAACGAATTCATAGAAACCAGAAGATCTATTTTTGAGGACAAGCTGAGGACCCAGTGCATGAACATTTACCATTGCCAAGCACCAGAATACAGTAAAAGACATTTTTAATGGAACCGAGGACAAAATCCAGCATCAAGTCTGAATAGTGCTAAAAGTACCGCACCATTTCATTTGACTCCTTTTTGCTCATCTATTGTTTTATATGCACTACTCCTGCTTGACTGTGAGACTGGATCCTGAATGCTTTGGTAGGCTGTAGTTTTGGTAAGTTGTATCTATCACATTTCAATGGATCCTTTATATTCTACAACCATTGCATATTGCATTAATTAAAACGCCGGGTGTGAGTGACCAATTTCTACCGAATTTAAGCGATTCGGTGGCACTTTGTACTCATTGGAGCATCCTTCTGTTTGAAGGCTCGATTCCTAACCATTTTTCAGCTCATGTGACTGGACGAAGATTCATTGGATAATAATTGGGTGATATCCTACCGTTACAAGCTATGTATTAACATATTTTTCAAGTATTTTGCATTGGTAAGTAATACTTTCATTCATTCAATTTTAACCAAATTTAATCAAAGGTAAACTCTCACTAAATACGCGTCAATCAAGCATTGCACATACGCTTGATTGAAAGTTTCAGTATGTCACTACTAGAGCGGGGCTTATTGTGTACGAAGATAGCTTCGGAATGCTTGCGTTCTTGAAATGGGCTATTGGAGTCACGGTAGAGCTGTCACCTTCTAATCCCCGGATTTAAGCTTTTTGCAACTGTAAACAGCAAATATGAAACAGTTGCAGGAAGATTCTATTCATAATACCGCTGCCAGACAGTGGGAATTAGATTGTAAACACACACACTATAAATGCATTTGATTTTACCATGCCTGCGATAAGATCAACCATGTTGCGGTTAATATCAATATGAGGTCTGTCAAATATACCACAAACGTTGAAGGTTTTACTATAAACGTTGTAAATCTGTCTGAAATTTCATGGTAGTTTTAAAGATAGGCATAGTCGGGTGAAATGGTAGTTTTTACTACAAGATTTTTTCCTGTGCAGAATATCATAATCAGAGCAGTACTAGAAAAATCAGCAACACTTCTTTCAAGTTCTTTTTTTTCAACTTCGGCAACATTGTTTCTTGTCAAAACAAAGTGAACCGTTTTGCGTTTTTCCTAAGTTTTGAAAAATTGGAAAAATGTACAGTCGGTGACGGCGCGCTAGCTCTCCACAAAAACTGTGAAGTTGTGAGTAAATTCAATGGTGATGGCTTCGGTATATTAGCGAACAATATCGTTATACATAAAACATAATTATGTCTATAGTTTTTTTTCATGTTTTCTTCGGCCACACGGGTGTGTTTATCGTTGCATAAAAAAAAAGACTTCCACGGCTGTATGATTCAGGCTGCTCGAGGCATGCGGCATCCGACAATGTAAGATCGTCACTATTCCAGATAACAATGGAACGTACATCCGAGCGCTGGATTGTGAACAGAGATCCCCTGTTGAAAATGTGCGTTGTCTCCAAAAACAAGGCAGAGCGGTATACTGCATTACGTGTTCGAACACGAAGTCAAATCGGTTGTGGAAAAACTGGACGAAGTGTATTGATCGGTTGGATCCGATAAGGACGCTTTGTTCTCACTCATCGTGGTCAACAAACGCATAAACACTCGCCTCTTCAGTCGCAAGCAGAATCCCTAGCCCGGGACTATAGTGGACACTCTCCCGGAACGGTAAATTTAGGTACTTTACTACTTATGTTGACATAAAAACATTTATTCCCTCTCTTAGAACGGATTTCTTTATCGTCTTGTAATCGGTTTGCCAGTGAACTGTTTCACCCACCGTGTACAACATCATTTATGACACGTCCGGTCTGAAGATCGATCACTTGAAGATGTTAACCTACAAGTAGTGCAATCTATGTTACAACTGGTTTGGAACTTTTGCTGTGACTCACACTTGGCCTGTACGCCGACTCGTGAGTTTGTTCAATCACGGGCTCATAAGGGGTTTTAAAATATATCCTGAGTTTTTGTAAACTATTTGAACACTTGTTTATATTGGTATGGTTCATCTGGAGCAACTTAAAGAATAATTTCATTACTGACAATTCGGTGCATTTTATGAAAACGGAATCATCTGTATCGGCTGAGTGTGCGCTCACATCGCTAGAAGATATACTTTCAATCATAAACTATCGACTCCAGCGTTAGTCGTAGTCGAATTCATACAGCGAAAGACGCCAATAAATAAGTCTATTATTGATATCCTTAAAATTTAATCCATATCTTTGAGGTTTGTGGTCTGTATACAACATGAACTTTCGTCCATAAAGATACAGTCTAAAATACTAGCAAGCCCATACGACTGCTACCAATTCTTTTTCGATTGCAGGGTACTTTTCCTCTGAATTATTCAGTGTTCTAAAGGCGAAATCTATTGCGTTAGATTTGTTAGAGGTTTTGATATCTTGGCAAAATCTCGAATAAATTTCCGATGGTTTATTAGGAAGTCTCGGAGTAGCTGGTGCATTTTTAAGACATTGTTTTCGTATGCCGATACCATTCTGTGCCTTTGCAGTGCCTCGTTGTTCAAGGTCAGATTATTCTTCTTTTCCATGTTGGTGAAAGTCTCCTTCTTTATGCCCCTGCATTTGACGCATCGCTTAGAGCTTGGAAAGCTTGCAGTAAACTGCATATGGTAGGGTAACAATCCGGAAAACCAGTCCCTTGGCGGTCTTCCGTCGATGCTGCGGCGATCAAGGGACGCGTTAATAGACTGTAGCAAAGTAGAGTGGCAGGCATCGGCCGAGTTCCTCCTTATTGTAAGATCAGTTTTCGGAATATTTTAAAAAAAACAGAATCGTCATTGCGCAGGGCACGGCACGTGTTAATGCATTTTTTTAAATGGTGCTTCAGCTGACCATATGGGTGGGTTACCATGTAACCTACCTGATACATCGTTTACTCAGTATTGGTCGGCCACAATTCCTTCTAGAATACAAACAGTTAATCCTGCCACCGTCATTTGGTAAGTCGGATGGCCTGATTGGCTCGGTGGCATGTTCTTCTTGGCGGAGGTCTTATCGGTAACTGCTACATTAGCGTTGGTCCGCGTCTTTGTTTTACCTTTCCTTTTAATATGTGGATCGCCAGCATTACGCTCTGGCACAGCTCGTTTCATTCATTCGGTACATGGCCTGCCCATTTATGTCTGCAGGTCATTCTCGTGTTTCAGTAGCTTTTTCAGCAGATACAGTCATTCCTTTTTCACCAGCATAACTTCCTCCTGGATCTAGGCAACATGATCATATAGGGCAGCATTTTACTTGCTTTTGGCTCCAGCTGTATTTGTAAATAATATCAGCTGACATAACTGTCATGTACACTTAATCACGTCTACGCAACATTGAAAATAATCTAGTATACACGGCACTTTGTCAGTACTAGAAGCCGGTTCTCTAGTACGATAGTGATCCATAATTTTTCAAATGTTTCTTCGGCACAACTACGTCCTTCCCTTTTGGGTCCATGGTACAACCATAGACCAACTCTAAGACCAGTAGATCCAATACAAAAACGATTTTTTTCTTGGCTCAGTCAGTACTAGAACATCGGTCCCAAGCTCGGTCCCAAGCTTAATAATGCACCCCTAATAATGAACTCACATGAACACACTCTCAAATATTCTGTCAAAATAACACAGCAAATCAAAACAAAGGCGCAAATATGTATAACAAGGTGCTGGCTTCAAGGTGTAATTCGGACGAAGGGGTTCTACAACAGTGAACCAATTTCAAATCGCTAGTTGCATATTGATTGTTGGTACAACGTTGTCCTCCTTTAGTCTAGTACGTGTTTTTTTGGTACTGCATTAAAGTATTTAACAGTTCGTACAACGCTGTACGTTGTACGTCTGCCCCAATGGGCGAATCACTCATGCATTTTCGATTCAGCCTCACGTATTAAGAAGTGCATTGAAGCATTTTTCAACATTTTTCAACGCATTGACGCATTTTAGTGCTCAGTTATTACACATTTTGGGACCCATTTGATGAATCTGTACACTTATTAGCGTATTGATTGCGCTGATGGACTTTCCAACGCATTTTTTCCAAATTCTTACACATTTTCGATTCAGTTATATATCTAATGATTTGCCCCTCGGTCTGCCCTACACGGGAAAAAATCTTGTAGTAGAAACTACCATTTTACCCAACTACGCCTATCTTTAAAACTACCATGAAATTTCAGTCAAATTTACTACGTTTATGGGTTTTACTTCAACGTTTGCGGTATATTTGACAGACCTCATATTGATATCAACCGCACCATGGTTGATCTAATCGCAGGCATGGTAAAATCAAACGCATTTATAGTCAGCTGAAAGTTGTTGGTGATTGCGCTTAATTTAACCCTCGAAATGGTAGTTTCTACTGCGGTTTATTTCTGCGTGTATATGTGTGGTGTTTCTGTTTCACCGTGCAACGATCTAGTACTTCACTAGCTTCATTTCTGAAGGGGCATTTTGCCGTCAAAGGAGTATCAACAAAAAGAACTGAAAAATCTTCGATGGACGACGTTGGTCGAGTGTGGAAAAGTTGCATGGACTGATAATAAAACGATTTAAACCAGTGAAAAGCGTCCCGAACCGGGACAAATACATTCGTCATGGAAAGCTCGGGGGACATGCTAACGATCAACAACTTTTTCGAGAACGACATGCTGGATGTAAGTATTGAAGTCTCGATTTGAAATACGGCTGAAAATTTGCAACCTACTCCAAGCCAGGTGTGGAAAATCGATTGTCGGGGGCTGAGCACTTTTTTCTTCCATCTCATCCACGGTAGGTGGGAATGGAAGGGGAGAGCCAGGAAAATCGACCTGACAGCTGTTGAATGTTTGTGGGGGGAAGAATGGGTGGTGATGGGTGGTGATTGTTTATGTTTACACTGCGGGTTAGGATGCTTTTGTTTTTGTGTGCTTGGTTAAAAAAATAAGGGATGCTAGTGCTGTGTGTGGAGTGGTTAAAATTTTGAGTCGTGTTTTCAATTATCCTTATTTTGAGTTTACGATAATAATACTGTGCTACCGTTTTACTATATAGTTTGATGTAAGTGACCTGATTCAACCATCCAAAACTAAGCCAAACAATCCACGCGAATACGGCGCAGCAGCATCCCTTCCGCCGCCGCTGCCTCACTTCCGCAATCTTCCTCATTTTGAGTTGCAATATCAAACAATATATAAGCAATCAAACTGTTACATACGAAAAATAGTTGCCAAACAAAAAAAAACAATTATCGAGACACTAAACGAAAGCGATGAGTACCTCTTCTACTACTACTTACTACTAACATCTTCCACAATTTCCACTATCGTTCAACAATAGTTTATTTTGTTAACCATCCACCATCTGTCCACTACCACCAAATCTGCCAGCCAAAAGTAAAATTACGAAAAGCATTTTGTTTATTCATTCTTCTCCTTACCTATACATGTTACTGTTCATAGTTTAGTTTGAAAACGCTAGTGTAGAGGACGTTTCTTGAGTTATTTTCCATTTCCCACGACATTCTCTGTTTGACCGCTTGTTATATGTGTTTTCCTTTTTCCTGTAAGCTAGTCAAGAGTTACTGACTGAACAAATGCACCGCTATTTTGCAGGGAAGCAGTGGTTTAGAATTTCCAGATTTAGATTTCGTTTACGCCGATGCCGACTCCCATGCGAACGAGATTGCGGAGTTGTATAGCTACACCGAGCAGGCGGAGTTCCAGCACAATGTCAAGGTAATTCAGTTGCATTTGTGGTTGAGCTTTTTGGCGGGGATTTTTTTTCAGTTTCTGATACATTGCAGGCATTTGAGGACCAGATGGAGTACTACAAACTGCCGCCAAGCTGGCAGAAGCTGTCGGAAACGGAGCAGCAGGGCATAATTCTCAAACTGTTGAACCAGTTGGATATGTCCAAGAAGAGTCTGAGGATGAAGGCTGCCCGTTGTATTCTGTACCTGGCGCAGGGATGCTGGGCAGAAGTGCAGTGCGATCAAGAGCAGCAGGTAATTGCGCGGAAAAACGTCATGCTGCTGTACGATGCCGGTGTTTTTGGTGCATTTGTGGAACTACTGAATTTGGAAATCGAGTAAGAACTGTTCAATGGTTTGATTGTTTGGAAAACTGACCTGTTTTTTGTTTAAAGCAACTCGTCGACTGCTAACATTGCCATCAGGAAGGTGGCAGTTTCGTTGGCGGATTCGGTGGACTTGAGAGTGATTCTATCGGTGTTGTACATTATTACCGAGGTCATGCGAGCAGAAATAGAAACCGGCTGTGAAGAATACGCTCACCTAGTATCGAATTTCACCAATGAGATAAGTAAGTCTTATAATAATCAGGGTGGCCACAGACTCGGGAGAATCGGGAAATATGCGGGAAAAAGTCGACAATTTAAAAATCCACCGGGAAATATTCTCATATGGCAGGAACTATGTCCACACCTTTTTCAAATTGATGATTTGGACAATATCTTTTAATCGCCAACGTATTCTACAAGATACGAAGAGCAGTATCCATGGTCTATTCCGGTTCAGTGCATTGAAAGTGGTGCAAACGCAGTTTCAAAATTAATTTTATGGGGCCGAGTTGCCCTCGCCAGCTCTGAATCCGTATGGTAATTAGCCATAAAATCAAGTGTGATTCAACAGAAGTTCCTGCAACGCTCGATTGCGGTAACGATTTCATCCTTGTTAATAAATAGATCAATTTAAGTAGCTACTTCCGCTGTATTAACCCATTCTTACCCATGGTGTGTATTGAGCATCAACTATTTAACGTAAGACTACGTTTCTCTTTTCTAAACCGGGTGGCATTCCAAACAAATTAAAAATGAGAGCATTACGCAAAAGTAAAAGGTTTTTGAACGCTTATACCTCTCGTTCGTCTTAACAGAATGACTTAAATCATACGCCATTTGATTAGAAAAACTCACCAATTTTTCGCATTGAAATTTGAATTTGCATATCAACAGGCTGAAAAATGTGTTTTCCCTAACACGGTCGAAGGAAACTGGTAGCAAATGTCTTCTTCTTCTTCTTCAAAATAACTTTGCTTTGTTGTCGGTGTCTGATTTTTCAATTGTGTTCCGTCCCCTATTGGTTGAATTTGCTTCGTTCTGCATTTTCGGATGCATTTAAGGAAGAGGAGCTTTATCTCTATCCGCTGATATATTCAATTTGAAGGAATTGTATTCTATTTCCGATAAATTAGCAAACGAAGTGTTTCATTTTCGTAGGTCTATAACATTTCTAGTACAGTAATGTAGAATGTGGACGTGGAAGTCGGTGTTGTCTCTAAATAGGCAAGCGAGAGAATTCGCACAAAATTTCGACAAATACGTTTTGTCATTTCGCAACGACTTTCGGTCTTTTTACTGTGTTTTTTAAGGAAGCTACTTAACAAATCTTCATTAACATACCCTTAAAGCGTTACGTAACCTGCATAAACCCTGATTTTATTCCTCACTTCACGGACATAGCTAAAAAGCGTCTGGAACTGTGTCTGCAGTTGCTATCAAAGTGGAAGAAGAGTTTGGGCAATTTTGCTCAATGCCATCTTTGAAGACTTGCAGGTCGGATTCCAGAGAAAAGAACAGCATGTGGACAAATTTTGGCTAGAACTGATTGGTCATTCCGAGAAGAAAACCGCCAAATTTGACAACATTTTTTCTAAAAAGGTGCTGATCCCGTCGCACGAAAATATGACGATAGAGCGAGGATTTTCAATATATTAAGTGTCTGGTGGTGAACCAAACTGAAATGGGTTTGGTTGCGCAGATAATTGTCTACGATGTTATAACGCTGGAACTGTCAACGACGTTGAAATCACGAAGTCGCTGAGGGCACAAAAAATTTAGAGAGAAGCAGAAAGAACAGCAAAGGAGCTTGAAGCAAAGAACGTAAGGCTTTTGGCCAATGCCCAGAGGGATGCAGCGTGCATTGACGAGCGAAAAAATGCTTCAAATAGAGAGTACTATTTATAATAGTATTTGTGATTGAACTTGACTTATTTAAGATTTTGTTTAAAATTGATCAAGAATAAAAATGTAAATAGGTGGCAGACGGCATCAATCCCATTGCTGGTGTATATTACAGTTCCATCTCTCTTTGTTGTTAGCAATGTTCCTCTATATCTCCTGCCTGTTGAGGAATTTTTGAGCGCTTCTTCAACAAACAATCAAAGAATACACCATACCGGCCGCCGTCCTCTGAATATAATTGTTTCAGTTTTTCTTGTTCCATTTGCACTAAATAACCTGCCCATATAGGGTGTCCCAGAAAGTCTATGCACGATTTTGATACGCCATTCTTGGTTCCACATGACGTTTAAATAGCTGATCATTATTGTGTATCATTGTTTACATTTCAATCTATAAACCTGTGACTCTAGAGTGCCGGTGCATTTACTTTTCATGAAAATGCGAAGCAAACAGACCGTGCCAAAATGGGGCACTTTTCCCAACGTTTTGCTGAGTCAGTTAAGAAAATGGAAGATATGAGCATTGGAGCTGTTCGTAACGCGATTTGGAAGTATGGTGAGGAGTCTTCCTTTCAGGACAAGAAAAAATCTGGACGTAAAAGGGTACTTCCGTTCAATATGTGGCCAAAAAAACTGGGAACTTCGGATAGTACCATCGACCGAACAAAGCCACGAAATGAACTAAGGACTTTCAACAAGCAGAAAAAAGCAATAGGTGGTATAAGAGAACGATCTGTTGCATATTCTTTTACCAGTCAAGGGGTTACCCTCCCCCTTCCCCTCCCCGGTGCCCTTTCCCAATCGGATACCACCGTTCAGATGCCCTCCGCTCGCGATAAGAGCTGAAAATCAATGCGCCTCGGAAATTATGCGAGTTTACAACAAAAAAAAACAAAATTGAAAGAAATAAATTCGATAAATTAATCAAGATTGATGGAATTATCTGAACGAATACCGAAATTTGTCTCAGATCTACAGTTCAATTGTATTACATTTAAAATTTGGTGTATTTATTTTTCCACATTTCAATTATTTCATATATTTCAATATGGCGATTGCAAGAAATCACAGTTTTACCAAAAAGCCAATTTATCTTCGCAATGGCTACTATAAAACTATCTGGTCGCTTGGTAGCTGGAGTAAATTGCCTCAATGCCAATTAGCCGTTTAATGCATTTACTGGAGGTTTTAAAATGCCTTTTCAACTGACCATAATAAGATAATATGAATGAGTCCTAAAACATTTAAAAACAGCATTTTATGAGTTTACAAAGTCAAAATAAAACCTTTGATAGGAGTAAAAGGAATTTTAGAAGTCAAGGTTTTAGGATCGTTGTAAAGAAGCTGTGTAGGTTCTTTTAAACCTGACTAAAATTTGAAACCTATTGGCATCTCTTGCTGCCATCATAAACCCAAATTGATTTCTAGTGGCTTTCATAAAACTTTAGTAAAACTTAATAAAGCTGGATGGTTTTGGCAATGTTACTTGGGCGGGGACTACACGTTGAGGATGAGCAGGGAAAAAATCCAGATTATAACGAAGTGTAAACAACATTTCACAACCATTGTCTATGCACTGAAATCCCCGAGCATATTAAGTTTTATACCCATGGAACAAATGATGTAACACCTACTAAAATTGTTCTGTACGGGTTGCCATGGCTTGACTTAGAGGAGGTCAAAGCAGAAGTGAAACGCAACAAAATCACACCTCTGGATGTTAAAGTACTGTATACTAAAGGAGATAGTGCGGTTACAGGAACTACAAAAAAAAGCGCTGGTCAATGTTATCGTTGGGTGGCGCTTCTACACCCGCAGGACAACGGATGCGATACAATGCTTCAGATGCCAGCAGTTCGGACATGGGATGAGAAACTGCAATCTTGAAGCAACATGTGTAAAATGCGATGAGTTTCACCTGACCTCCGAATGCAGAATACCATCTCGCACACCTGTAGTAGAAGATGTGAATGGAACACGGGAACAAATTCGCTGTGCTAACTGCAAGCAGACTGCCAATTACAGGGGTTACCCCGAAAGAAAACGCTACATCGAAGCCCTAGAGAAGAGGAAGGACGAGGTCGCCTACACCTACACCTGTATACATCGTTGCTGTGTACTTTCCGGGATCCTGTAACAGCACTGTCCACAACCACTTCAGGAGAGATTTAAGGAGCCTCACACGTTTTGATGAACCGTTCTTCGTCGTAGGGGATCTAAATGCTTGTCATCGCTTTTTTGAACTGCAGCAAAATGAACAAAGCTATCCGAATACTGTTCAATGACCACGAGAACCATAATTTTTACATACATTATCCACAAAAATTCACTCGTGCTCCACAAGACAGGGGTAGTCCATCTACTCTTGACTTAGTACTCTCGAACAACCGAATCAGCATGACGGCACCAGAAGTATTCGAAGAACTATCATCAGACCATTTCCCTGTAACATTTACGATGAATGTTGAATTCCCATTCCACTTTGAGGCTCAACAATTCAGAAACTATCGTCGGGCTGATTGGATATCGTACTCCAGCTTCGTTCATAGAAATTGACCTCTCCTCTCATCAGCAACCTCAGTTCTAAAGGTGCAATCGACGAAGCAATAAATATCTTCACAGATTCACTTGCCGAGGCAGTCAACGCCTCTGTTCCTCTTGTCACGCGTAGACCACAAAAACAACAGCTACCTGTACATCTGATACTCCTAATACGGTTGAGAAATACTCGTCGTCGCCAATTCTGTCGAACAAAGGATCACTTTATCAAGGCAGTAGTTTATGAACTAAATTTGAAGATTTGAGAAGAACGTGCGATGCACAAGTACAAACACTTTGACCGAACTCTACAAGACTTGACAAAGAGCAGCGAAAAATTTATGTAACTAAGTAAAGTATCAGCTCCCTCTGCGAAACCAAGACCAACTCTTGGTATCAAATGCCGCAAAAACTAACGTGCAAGCCGAAATATTTGCCCATTCACACAACAATACTCTGGACGGAGACCCTTCCATAACCACTGATGTAAATCACTTTATTAGGAAGATTGCAGGAATGAGTGAATTCAACGATGACCCTGCTACACTGTGTGAACCAGGAGAAAATAAAAATATCATTCGAAGATTAAAGGCACGGATGGGCCCTTGTTGGCAATGGCGTTCGAAACATCATGCTCAAACATCTTCCACGCAAAAGTTTGGTGTTTCTCTGCCAAATATTCAATGCATGTTTGACGCATGTTTATTTCCCGGACGGCTGGAAACATGCAATTGTTGTGGTTGTGGCGATCTCCAAGCCAGGTAAAGACATCACGTTACCGAATAATTATCGACCGATAAGCCTGCTGAGCAGTCTTAGCAAGATACTGGAACGGTTAATACTAAAACGCCTTAACATTCACCTCGATAGAACATCAATAACTCCTAATGAACAGTTTGGATTTAAAGCTGGACATTCGACATACCAGCAACTTCTGCGAGTTCAAACACTGTTAAAGAAGGTTTCGCTGCAAATAAATCAACTGGAATGGTTCTGCTAGATGTGGAGTAAGTCTATGATTCGGTATGGCAAGACGCCGTTGTCTATAAGCTCCATAGATCCAACTGCCCATTCCGCGTGTCAGTGCGTGGAACGCTTTCTGGAAATCACAATATTCCCTTCGGAGTTCCACAAGGTTCAGTACTTAGCCCAACACTGCACAACATTTTTACAAGCGACACTGTGATGGTGAATGGAGTTGTTTACGAATTTTTTGCTGACGACACCGGTTTCCTTGCTACAGATGATGACCCTGTGATAGTGACCACCAAACTCCAACACGCCCAAAACGAACTTGAGAAATATCAACGTAGCTGGCGAATTAATATAAACCTGAATAAGACCCACACGAAGAGTCGCTGCACATCAGTTTCCGTCATCCATGATCATCAAGGTCTGTGGCACCCAAAATCCGTGGACCCACGAAGCAAAGTACTTAGGACTAACCCTAGATCAAAAGTTGTTATTTGATGAACATATCAACAATAGCATTGGAAAGTCCAACGGGCTTATCAAATCCTTGTATCCGCTGATCAATCGAAGGTCGAGACTACAGCTGGCTAACAAACTACTGCTGTTAAAGTGCATCTTCCGGCCAATCTTCTCCTATGGGTGCCCTGTTTGGCACTACTGCGCAAAAACACACCTTAACCGTCTCCAAGTGAAACAAAACCAACTGCTCAAGATGATCCTTGGCCTACATCCGCGCTTCCCAACGGATGAACTCCACGACAATGCTTCATCAATAGAACGACATCTTCCTTTAGTATACTGTGCGAAATTTCTTCGAAGCCGCTCATAGAAGCTTTGCTTACATAGCCCTGTGATATTATTATAAGTAGATTTAGAACACTTCTAATTCGAGGGTTTTTTTAAATTTCTTAAATATTTTTCCCTGAACCGCGTTGATGATACCATAACGAAAACACGCTTAACTATAATAACTCAATAAAAACACCTTTATAACTTTAATTGAAGCAAGTCAGATGCATTCCAGATTGAAAAATTTCCTCAAAAACTGGAAAAATATCTAAAAAAACTTATATGCACTGCGAAAATGCGGGAGAAATGCGGAAAAAATGCGGGAATTTTTAAATTAAGATTGTGTGGCCACCCTGGATAATCGATGGAAGTTCATTTCTCAACGTTATGTTTTTTTTTTAATTTCCAGCATATCCCATTGGAGATGAGCTTCTCTCGGTGAAACTGCTGGGCATGATCACAAAGTTTTGCAGCGGTTTGGCACCGCACTTTCCGATGAAGAAAGTGTTGTTGCTTCTCTGGAAGGTGTCCCTTGTTTCGCTGGGCGGAATGGAAACATTGAAAGAATTGAAAGGTAAGTAACTGAATTCATTTCTCTTTTAAGGTGTGAATCTATTCTTACATTGAAAATTGCAGACAAATACCGTGCCGAAGCCGGTCTCCCCCAGAACAAGGAGGACACGCTAGAGATCTCTAAAATCATGCGCGCCAGCTCGCCTCCGATAACGGCACCCTCGAACGAGGACAATCAAAATCCCAAGCGGAGCAAGCCGTTCCGAAGAGTATGTACGAACACTACTAGTCAGTTGCAAGAGGTAGTAAAGCTTTCTTGAGTATTATTTTTTCTTCCTCTCTTTGATTCCCCACTTTTTTCGATTACAAACAACAATTCCTTTCGTTTTTTCGTTAGTTACGATTTCAATTTTCTCTTACAATTTTTTCCCCTAAATGATCAATCAAATTTTTTGCTCACAGTTTTCTCTACTCAAGTCAAGATCAATCTTTTTTCAAGAGTTCAATCATTTTTCGAGATTTTTGAGATAAGACAAACGACAGAAGTCAGTCAAGAGATGCGCGAACAAAGCAGAAACATCTTCCAACCGAGACAGAATCTATAGTTGTATAGAAAACCTCGTTCGCCACCGTTCGAATGGCGGCGATACAACATCAACAACAGCGACAGCGAACCAATTTCAACTGCCTTATTGCTTTTCATAGAAACAAACTATTTGTGTTTCTTTTTTCGGTTTCCCACAGAGGGCATGTTTTAGTTCTTTTCCTTTTTATTTGTTTCTACATTGCACTTCCTTTTCTGTAAATTATTGTATTATTTTCTTGTTTTCATCACCACTCAGGAGAGCCTTTTTGCTACCTTCAATTGCAATTAAGAAGAAAAAAGAATATAGTTATCATATGACCATGGCGCATAATGCCAGAATGTATTGCATTCTATCAGTAGTCGTTTCAACATTTGCCTGCTATGCATTATCTTCTGTACATACCTAAAACATTTCACTACTCATTTTTTTACATTTCATTGGTTTCAACATTGCTCCGTATCATAGCACCGAGCGTGTTAATTTCACATGGTGTAAACGTATTTTCTTAGTTGTAGCTGTGTTCAAACCACTATTTGATGCATTTCAGTATTCTCTTCCGTTGTCTCTTGTTGCAACTTCATTTACCATCATTTCATGTCATCATTGAAACGTAATATCTAGTAGATGTTTAACTTATTTGCGATTTTTTTTCGACTTGGGGTTATGATAATACAACTGTTACCTTTGGTTTGCAAGTATTGGACCATTGCTCTCTTGTTTTTTTTTTCTTACTTATCATACGGATCTGCACTCTTTTTTAGTTTGAAATCGTTAGTTTCAGTATCAGAATCATACAACAAACGGAAAATAAAGAATTGCTTTTTGTTCAGTTGCGTTTGCTGTTCACTGTTGGTTAATGTCTCATTTACCTACCACTACTACTGTAACAGTTATCAAGACTACCACTTACTGTTGTTGCTAAAATAGTAAACACTATCAGATCATTTAACATCTCTTACTAACCAAACACGCATATCACATTAACAATTACACAATAAGGCTCGGAAGTAAATAGTTAATACTTGTTTCCCTCATCCTTTCATCCAACGAACCACAGCAGATCCATAAGCGTTGATTTTGTTATCATTAGATGTTACACAGAACGCCACGTGCACAGTTTTGAACAAACTTTAAACCGGTCCCAATAGTTTGTATGTGGTGCTTGGTAATCATCTAAAGTACCGCAATCAAAATGTTTGTTTTGGCTGCTCTTACTCTCTTTCTCTCTAAATTGGTCTTAATATTGAAAGACTAACGAAAATCTAGGTTCAAACGATACGAGATGAATCATATACATGTCCTGTTCAACATACATAGTTATCTTCTGTTTACAACTAAAGCGAAGCACGAAGCAAAGTCCGCCAGAGAACTGTCGTGGATGGTTCAGGTCGAATACTGCCGAGACTCGACTGAACATTCGCAAGCTAACAGTGTGGGAGTCCTTGTTTAACGCATCGCGATACTGTCGATTGCCTGTTCGGATGGGAGCATGGTTTTTCCTGCCTCCGATTCGACATTGCGCCAGAAGGTGTGATGAAACGTACGAGCTTTGCCATGCGAGGCCCGGTTTTCAATAAATCCAGTCACTGCATTTGTTCCGCTGACGACGTGGACATTGTCGGAAGAGAGCTCCAGGCTGAAACTTGAAGCAGAAAAGGTTGGTTTAAGGGTGAATACGTCGACGACTAAGTATCTGAAGGCAGGAGGAGCTTCTATAGATAAATTTGCCGACGCAAAATAGCCGGAAGTCATGCTTACTATGGAGTGTAACAGGTACAAGACGCTGATAAGACCGGTAGTTCTCTAGGGGCACGAAACGTGGACAATGCTCTTGGAGGACCTAGTATACTTCCCTGCGGAACACCGGTGGATATCTCCTGTGCATCGGAAACTGCACCTTGCAGCGAAACACGGAATGTCATGTCCGACAAATAATTCTGGAGCAACAATAGAAAAGGGCCTATCAACATTTGTAAACAAACACTTCTGAGCCTATTTCCTCGCAAAGCGTAGGCCACCCACGCAAACCAATACAATCATCATTTAGGAGAAAGTTTCCCCTACACGATGATTCTGTAGGTTTGCGTGTGTAGCCAGCGGCTTGCGAGAAAACGGGCTCAGAAGTGTTTGTTTACAAATGTTGATGGGCCCTTTTCTATTGTTGATCCAGAATTTTTAATTATCTTCACCAGGAAGATGGGAAGATTGTGTCGTTTAAGCTCGTACACCAGGCCATCGTGCCACACGGTATCAAAGGCCTTGTCGATGTCGAGAAGTGCCATTGTAGATGATTTAGAAACAGACTTGTTCCGTCTGAGGATGTTAATGACTCGGTTAAGTTGGTGAATTGTCGACCGACCACGTCGGAAGCCAAATTGTTCGTCGAGCAAGATGTTAAGCTCGTCAGCAGATGAAAGAAGCCGACGGTAGATCGCTTTCTCTAACAGTTTCGATACCCCTGAGAGAAGGCTGATTGGTCTATAGCTTTTGGAACATGAAGGACATTTCTCTGGTTACTGGATGGGGATGACTTTGGCTGACTTCCAACACGAGAGGAAGTAGCTAAGTCGCAGAAATTGGTTGAAAATCAACGCCAGATGAGCGTAGAACTGGGGGCTCAATTGCTTGAGCTCCAAGTTCATGATGTTATCAAAAACTGGGGCCTTTATGTTCTTAGACGCTTTGATATAGGTCAACAATTCGTCAGCTGAGATTTCCTGCTCTTCCGAGAAGTCATTGGGACTTAGATGGATGTTGTTTACAAGCTCGCTCACGGCAGCTTCGTGTGGACTGACGATGTTTTGTCCAAGATTGTGGGAGCTGATGAAGTGTCGACCTTTCTCAACAGCCTTCTCTGCAGGAGTTATTAAGCGATCCTTGGAGCAATTGCTGTCAAGTGGCCGATGAACGGTGGAATGGGTCTTGGTTTAGCTTTTTTAAAAAATTTATCAACTTCCAGAACGGCTTTGCACAATCTGGGAGAGAGCGGATCTTGTTGGAAAAATTGTTATTTCTGAGGTCCACCATTCTGGCCAGTTCGCTGGTATTGCCTCCGGGTAGCGTTGCGCAATTGAATCAGTTCTTTAGTGGGTCTATCAATGGGTACAGAGGTGCTCACCTGATCAATCATTGGGACATGTTGCTGCCGGGCCTGAGAGATCGCTTGCTCGATGCTCTGCAGCTGCCGTTCGATGTCATCAACCGACTCAAGGTGCATCTCGAAATCGATGTTGTCGGAACCTTTGCCAACTGGCTCGATGGTAGTTTCGTCAGGTGATTCGATGCCGGTTGACCGAGGAGCCAACTTCGGCCACCTCCGCATAGTGGTCCGAGCTGAGCTCCTGGTGTGCGATCGGTTGGGCGATGTTGTTCCCCATGTTGGTGAGGAAGATGTCTATTGTTGAGTGGACTCCGGATCTGCTCAACCGGGTGGGAGTATACGGGCCCAGGATGGTGTAATGGCCCTCTTCCAGGTCTTCTTGCAGAATTATTCCGTTCCGGTTGCGTCGAGTGTTCCCCCAGGCTTCGTGTTTCGCATTTAGGTCGCCGGCGATGATAAACTGCCCCTGCCTCCGAGTTAGCTTGCGGATGTCGTTTCGTAGCGCTGTTGTTGTTCCATTGGCGATGCTGGCTTGCTCGGGACAGTAGGCCGCGATGATGGTGATAGGGCCGACGGCAGTTTCGACCTCGACTTCGATAGCTTCGATAGACTGCAGCTGAAAGCTCGGAAATAGATGACAGTTGATGTTGTAGCGCAGGGCGATCGCAACTCCTCCACTAGAGCCGCTACGATCACGTCGCACAATCCGATATCCAGGGATGAAAATGTTCAGTTCCGGATTGAGATGTGTTTCGGTGACGAAGGCGATGTCGATGGCCTTCCTGTTAAGGAAGTCACCGAGCTCAACTGTTTTGTTCCGGATGGAACAAGCATTCCAGTTGAGGATGGTGATGGTGCGTTTAAGGTCCATGCTTGTACAGGAACTTCATCGTCACGGATGTGGCGGCTTTGAGCTGCTTACGGATGGCCAAATACTCCTCTCGTTTGGGACAGGCTCGGTTGATGCCTTTGTGGTTAGCGCCACAGTTGGTGCACTTTGATGGGGCGCAATCCATGGTTGTGTGCGCTCCGGCACACTTTCCACATCAGGGTTTCATGTGGCAGTTTCGGGTCCCATTACCAAACGCCAGACACTTGCCGCACTGTGTCACGTCATGCTGTTTTGGGCGGTACCGGTCCCACTCAATGATGATATTGTAGAGGGTCCGTGTTGTCTGAAAAATCGTGACGGAACCATTCTCCAGGTGGACTAGATAAAGTTGGTCCCGATGGTTTCCTTGTTGCTGGTGCATGAACGCGAACATCTTCAGAGGTTTCAAAGCCACCGCTTGCAGCTCAACAAAAATTGATTCTGGAGTGTAATCTGGGAGGCCACGCAAAATCACCTTCATCGGCTTGTCCCCGTGTTGCTTGACGATCAGATGAGCGCCAGCAGCACGGTATTCAGCATCCGTCGAGCACTTTATGTTTGTGCCCGTACTGCACAGCTTGAACAGCGGATTTAGCTTAATTGCTGCAAGCTCCGTTTTGAGTGCAGCAATGTTCTTAGACGTGGTGAAAAGCGGCGGGATTCTCACCTTCTTCGGTACCTCCTGTACCGGGTGCGCAGCAAACCGTTGCTCACTAGTAATCGAGCGTTGGGATCCTATAGCCCGTCATCGTCATGCCGCCGTCGCTTAGAGCAACTCGGTTTCGGTGTGTTTGTCGGAGCTGATGCCGCCGGCGTGGTTGTCACCACATGTTGACTTATACGACCCATTGCCGAGGCAACAGGTCGAGCGGGAAAACTTGCACATGCTTGCAAAGCTTTTTTTGGCTTGCCACCGCTAACAAGCTGGCAAGAGCTAGCGATATGTCACGAGCCGGACACGCAATCGCGAGAAAACGAACGAGTGGGAAACACGAGGAAAAAACTTGAAACCGAGATAGCGAAAAACACGTCCGTACGTGTCGCTTGATCGAACTGGAATGATGGGGAATTAAGAATCGTTTATTGGGGCTTTTTTATGTTAATATCTTTACATAATGATAAAAAAGGAAGAATATTACGGACGACATGATTATTGCTCCAGCTATATTGATACAATTGACTATCAGTTTCTGGCGGATACCAACAACGGGAGCCAATTTGAACCAGTCAGTATGGCGGAGCCAATCAGAGGCATATGTCGAATAATTCATGTTAATCGCCTAAAAGCCATTTGTAAACAACGTTGATTTCTCACAAATTACGAGAATCCCACTATATCCTGCTACACCATATGGCAGAACTAACATTCTTCTACCAAATGCTGCTTTCATTTCACGAGAGTGATTACGGATTCAAGAGAAATCGATATTTAAAGTCATTGTTTACAAATGGCTTTTAGGCCCATAACATGAATTACTCGAGATATGCTCGATTGGCTCCGCCAACTGACAGTTCAAATTGGCTCCCGTCGTTGTATCCGCCAGACTATGAATCTAGTGACTATAGACATGATGGGTAGTTTTCGCCGCTACATTCGTGAACCACAAAAAGCACAGGCTGCATTTGCGCCATCCATGTCCACCATTGGACGAACTGAAGCATTTGCCGTATACATCACAAAGGGAATCAGTTAGGCGTCCACGTTTTTTCCTTAGAAGCTTCGTAACCATTTTTACAATTTCCTTTTTGCTGAACCTTTCTCTCCGTCATCAACTGACTGATGTCTCGTGTAGCCTGCAATTGTTTCAACGCCCTCCTGTATGGACTAGTGGTTAAGTTTGTTGCTTTGTCCCTTTTTCGATTGCTCGCAACATTCTCTCCTGTCGATTTGGGAATCGGCAAAATAGCTGACGGCAGAATAGGAAAGACGCTTGATGGGCCGGGTTTTGAAAACGAATGTCCAATTTGTTTTTTGCTCGATGAACGGTACGGAAGGGAGCTGACACCCTTGCTTCACACGCAGTCTCAATGTCCAAAACCGGCGGACACTCTCGGTGTTCTTGAAATGACTTTTCACCTGCTGCATCCTCGAATCCATAGAAAGGCGGCTCATCATCTTCTAATTCATCCGCAGCAGGAAATAGAATGTCTGTTACAAGCGAAATCATGATCGTCAAATAAAGGGTGTCCACGATGAAATTGACACACTATGAAATTGCTCTAACTTTTTAACCGTTGGGTAGAATTTGATGAAAATTTGGGTGGATTTAGTTCATAGTGCATTATTTACATCCTGCAAGTTTTAAAGTCCTGTTTTAAAGTTTTAAAGAAACTCGCGGAAATGGAGTCGAAAGAACAGCTCGTGCGTGATAAAATCTTGCGCATTCATCACGAGAACAAGGATCTCTCGCATCGTTCCATCGCTAAAACGTTGGGAATCGCGAATTCCACGGTGTCGCGAGTGATTAAGCGGTTCGAGGAACGGTTGACCACCGATCGGAAGCCCAGAAGTGAAGGAAAAAGTATTCCGTACAACACCAAAAATCACAACCGCGTAGTTGGGGCCTTCAACCGAAATCCGAACGCCTCCGTTCGGGATGTGGCTAAGAAGCTGCACCTAAGCCGAAGTTTTGTCCAGAAGGCCAAAACTAAGGCTGGGCTTCGAACGTTCAAGGTACAAAAGGCCCCTAATCGCGACGAGAATCAGAACAAGTCCGCCAAAACCCGTGCCAGGAAGTTGTACCTCAACATGCTGACGAAAGTTGAATGCTGCATCATGGACGACGAAACATATTTGAAGGCCGACTTCAAACAGATCCCCGGCAACCTGTTTTTCACGGCCAAGGATAAGTTCAGCGTTCCGGAGCATGTCCGCACTCAGAAGATGTCCAAATTTGCGAAGAAATTCCTGGTTTGGCAAGCCATCTGCACGTGCGGGAAGCGGAGTGCACCTTTCGACACGATGACACCAGGACACGATGAACGGACAGGTGTACATAAAAGAGTGCCTCCAGAAGCGGCTGCTTCCTCAATGTCCCACAATGTCCACAATGTCCCAACAATCTTCTGGCCGGATTTGGCTTCATGCCACTACTCCAAGGACGTGCTGAAGTGGTATGCAGACAATAAGGTCAATTTCGTGCCGAAAATGTTCAACCCTCCCAACATTCCGGAGCTCCGCCCCATCGAGAAGTACTGGGCGATTATGAAGCAGCACCTTCTTAAACGACCTAAGGTAGTGAAGACAGTCGAGGAACTGAAGAAAGTATGGGTTTACATGCAAAAAACGGTTGATTCACAGGTTGTGCTGAATCTTATGGCCGGGGTTAAAGCCAAGGTGCGGGCATTTGCGTATGGACTGTAAATAAAATACGAGTAAAATGGTAAAATGAAGTTTAAGAGTTATTGCTCAATCCCTGAAAATTTGATGGCAATCGGATGAAAACTCGAATTTTGCGAATCAATTTTGTGTGTGGCAATTTCATCGTGGACACCCTTCATGTATCGATTGAATGGCACTATTCCAGTCTTTCGGAATCCGTTTATAGCAGTGTTTACACAGGAAGTTTGCATAAATGCTTTGCCTAACAAACTGCTGATCTCGTTCAATGTGACAACTTTTCCTGGGTTGTTCTTCGGAAACGTCTGCTTAGCTGTAGAAAAGTTGGTTTTGAACGGACCCGTAAAACTCACGTCCAACAGTTGAAATTTATGGCTGCAATAAGGCGCTAGAGACTCACCACAGTAACGTTGTTCTCAACAGCCTTTTCGATGAACGCCAAGTTTTTTGTGTGGGAGACATGACCGTCTCGTAGCAGGAGCACCGAGTTTTCCGATGTAGGGCGAGTGTGTTTCAGGAAGTGGTTGAACCATGTATTAAAATCGATCAGTGGCGTCCATCCGGTTGAATTACAGCTGAAAATGCTATCTTGAGGCGCTCCGTGTTTTAACTACTCGGTTAATCGTGCTCTAGGGAAAATCACAATAGGCGGAAAGAAATGTCCAGTCGCAGACATACATAGGCATGCCGTGGTTAACAATCCTCTTTCCGCTGATGTTATGCAGCCAATCTGTCGCCTACCTCGTAGAGCCAAAACTTTAGATTTCTTAGTTTGAACCTAAAATAAACAACTGAATGACAATAACAAATCAAGATTTTATTTTCTTATCTTACCGTAACGACAGACAGAAAACATGCCGTTTTCAAATTCGTTTTCCAACACATCGTAAAACTTATTCACCGAGATCCGGTTGAATCCCTGAGCGCGTGCAGCTGATGTTGCCTCTGGAGAACGGAATGAGAGCTTTGGGTTCCTCTTTCGGAAGCAATAAGCCAATCGACTCCAGCTAGTTGTTTCTTCTGTGTTTTCCCATTCTTCTCAGCCAGTTGGAAAGCCCGGCTTCTGACTTCCCGTGCCGTTACTCCATAGAAGCTTACTTCTAGTTTCAGGATGTGTTGTACTAGCTCAGCATACCATGTTCCTTGGCGGTTCTTTTCATTGACACTCCATCGTGATTGATGACGAATCACTTGATGAAATTATTTGACAACCGTAGATAACATGTTATAACTCTGTAGTCTGAACTGAGATACTTTTTCTGAACGGAAATACTTTTTCTGCTTGCGTCCATATAACCGGATGCGTTGTGACACACAGCTACTGACTCTTGGTCCACGGTAAATATCTAATATGATTTATTGCACTACCATAAGCTCTATCACAAAACATATGGAATCGAATGAAACAAAAATGACGAACAATGACAATGAGAAAACAAATGTTAAGATGTTAACCAGAGCCTGCTTCGATCTTTTTTGGTAGACTCCAATTAACCGATTCCACAACTCAAGCATATTCTCTCGCAGATGGCAACTCGCTCCGTGGTAAGTGAGCATCAACCGAGCACTCATTTGCAAATCGGGACTAGAAAATGCACAAGAATATCCATTGCGGGAAAGGGTTCATTTGGCTTAAAGTTCAATTTAATTGCTTAAACAGACATTTTGATTCATGGTACTAAACCCCACATCATCGTCTGTTCCATATCAACACGCATCGTTATCGTTCCCTAGAGCCCTCATCCTACACAACTGTCATAATGTATGAGATGGACTAAGATGAGTCAAGTAAATAATCCACGCATGCCATATATCATTTAAGAAATTGGATCACATCTTAATTCACCTCACTACACTGATATAATTGCACACCCACAATATTAAAACGAAACTGTTAATGCTTGTGTTCGACACTATCTCTATCTCTATAATAGTTACCAACTGGTTGTTTCAATCCATCACTTTCTACTGCATTAAACAAGATTATTACTGTTACATACCTATATAGTAGAGTTATCATAAAGTGGTTACAAAACTAATAGTACGTGTCACGTAACCAGTATATATATCAGTATCTATCCCACGCGAAGAGCGTCCCAAATTCGTTCGTTACTAATGCCTTTCTGGATTCCATGACTGATGTTCATCGGGCAACTCACTTGACTCCAAACGTGTAGAGTCTCATAAAACAAAGCTCCCTCGACGAGCAAGAGCAACTTGGTCTCGAAATGGAAACGCCCTCGAACGAGAACGAAGAAGAACTATCGGAATACTTCCGCCAGTACGAGGATCCTGTCAATGGTGCCAATGCGCCCAACCCCGATGCTCCCGGCGCCGAAGGTACCGCTCGTTATAATCAAATCCAATAGAATCTCATCACAGTTATATTATTCCAAAGACGAAACTACGCCCCCCGCGGAGAGCAACGACACACCGGAGCAATTGACAAACAAACTACCATGGGCGCCAAAGATCCGGCGAAAAGACATCGAAATCTTCCTGAACACATCCCGCAGCAAGTTTATAGGGTACATTCTCAAAGACGACCATAATACGTTGGCGGGATTGCCTCAACCCATCAAAGAAGGATTTTTTACGCTTAAGAAGGTATCCAATATGTTTAATATGTTTTCAACAATCGCTAACACCATCAACCATTGCAGCACATGTACGTCAGTCTGGCCGATGTACAAACCAAAAAAGAGGAAGAAATCACTCGTAATCCAATTTCCACCTCGGAGGGCGAGATCCCGCAAACGGCAACCGAAATGCTGTACCAAGCAATACTCCCGAATCTTCCGCAGTACATGATATCGTTGCTCAAGATTCTGCTAGCAGCGGCGCCGACTTCGAAGGCCAAAACCGAAAGTATCAACATCATGGCAGACGTACTGCCGGAAGATATGCCGTAAGTCGACCGAGGCGATGCCTGATATCATCGTCGTTTAACGTGTCACTTTTCGTTTTCAGAATGACCGTAACCCAATCCACCAAGCTGGGGATCGACGTCAGTCGACACAAGGAGATCACCGTCAAAGCCGTTTCCGCCATTCTGTTGCTGTATTTGAAGCATTTCAAAATCAACCACATTTATCAGTTCGAATTTATGTCTCAACATTTGGTATTTGCCAATTGTATCCCCCTGGTGTTGAAGTTCTTCAATCAGAACATCATGAGCTACGTTGGCTCCAAGAATGTTATTCCCATCATGGATTTCCCATCGTGCGTCATCGGGGAACAGCCGGAGCTCACATCGGAATCGCTCATCATCGGAGATTCCGCTCCCTATTCCTGGCGCAACGTATTTTCCTGCATCAATCTCTTGCGTATATTGAACAAGCTGACCAAGTGGAAGCACTCCCGTATCATGATGCTGGTGGTATTCAAGTCATCGCCAATCCTCAAACGAACGCTCAAGGTTCGCCATGCTTTGATGCAGTTGTATGTCCTGAAGCTGCTCAAAATGCAAACCAAGTACCTTGGTCGGCAGTGGCGCAAATCCAATATGAAAACTGTCAGCGCAATCTACGCCAAAGTGCGGCATCGGTTGAACGACGATTGGGCCTTCGGCAACGATTTGGATGCTCGACCGTGGGATTTCCAAGCGGAGGAATGTGCACTTCGAAATTGCGTTGATCGGTTCAACAATCGACGTTATCTGCAGATGAATGCCCCCGATGTAATTGCAAGTGAATTCGATGACCCCATCGAGGGCGATCCGGTCAACGGGGGTAACAATGGAACCAGCGGGGCGGCAATCGGACGAAAGCCCGAAGACTTCGAGTTGAGCGAGGAGTTCAAGCAAAATTACGAACTGTGGCTGCAGCAAGAGGTTTACAATAACAATATCGATTGGGATTCGTTGCTGTCGAGTGAGGACCTGTCGGAGGTTTGTATATAAGTACACCTAGTTTTTTTTTGTCTAAAGCTTTTTATTTTTGAATCAACGCGATCTCACATTTGTATATTTTTTTTATAAATAGTTGTTTCTATAACGAGCATTTTTTTTACGCAGATTTTCTTATTAACTTGTTTATTTTTAAACGGTACGTTACAACCGTGAAAATAAAGGAAGAAAATACTGGTCAACTTTAATTTATTTTTTCACGAGCGAAATTAATACGTGTATGAAGTTATATTTATGACAAAATGTGAATTGTAAAATGACAACCGAATAAAGATGAGCCGGTGAATTAATAAATGAACTTAAGATGATTATCGTTATTGAAAAACAACGACACATGCTTCACTTTATGATGACAATGATTGCTGGCCAATTGGACTATTGAGCGTTTAGGAAGACGTTTCTGATCAGCGGATTTTACGTTCATGAATGATAACGAGTGTGAGCGTGAGATTGTGTCAAAATTCAAACAGTATTACTCTAAAATGGCTAAAACAAATTTCGTGTGTTTCGCGGTGACATGTTTGTTTACATTGGCGTCGACGCGGGATTTATCGAAGCAATTCGACACCAATATCGGGAAGCGACCAACTTTGCCGCTTCTTTTGTTGTGCCTCCTTCAGTTTCTTCTGCTTGCATTTTCTCTTTATCCGTTTCGGAGTTTCTTCTACTTCTTCTGCTAATTCCATTACGCTTCTCTCCTAAGAGTTAAATGAATTAAATGCCAGACACCCATCACCATACCGCATAATTCACAATTTAGAGACGGCTCCTTCTTCAAAAGGAATAGCGTTTGCATTAAAAAAAAATGGACAAAAATCGCCGATTTTTCATAAGTTTACACTGAGGCAAAAGAACTTAAGAATTCTGAAAATCATAAGTTTAACTTATGACTGGGAAGGGGAATCTAAAAATGTTTTTACTTAAGATTGTTATTAGTTGTCGTATGAAAACCATATTCAGGAGCATCAAGCGCTTACTACTGAAAATTCATAATGCTTAGTTATGAATTTTATTGCAAACTTATTATGAATTTCAAAAGCATGATATACGAATTTCACACTTCAAATGTGAATGTTTTATCCCAAAAATCATTGATTTATCCAATTTTATTCACACTTTATTTTTGGGCAAAATTTGATTTATATATAAAAATGT
Organism: Aedes japonicus; assembly: GCA_034211315.2. Lineage (NCBI taxonomy): Eukaryota > Metazoa > Arthropoda > Insecta > Diptera > Culicidae > Aedes > Aedes japonicus. The sequence goes on from JASCZW010006613.1 coordinate 84,496, forward strand.
CCATGTTGGTAAAATATTTAATTATTTGGTCTTCTTGAATTTTTTGAATTAAATGAAAATCAGATTTATCGGATCTGCATTTCATTCACATTCAGTTTATTAATTCGTTCACGTGGTCGTTTACTTGGCTGCTGCTGGCATCTTCTGTGGAAGGATGACCCGCTTTAATTTCATGCTTATCCCAATGGAATCCTGATGTTAAAATAAAACATTAAACTTTTAGGTTATACAGAAAAAGAAGAATAAAAAATACTTACATCGACTAGACTTGATTATTCTGCTGTTTCTTCCAGGGCCTGGTTACGTCCCGTGGAATCTATAATCTGTTTGTACGCAGCAAACGCAATTTTAAAGGCGCTTTGATGGCAATCAATTAAAATAGCATAAAGAGGCGTAAAGCAATAAAAACTAGATGAAAAGAACTTTTAATCAGCGTTATGAAATCCACTCGATTTCAAATCTGCAGATTAGCTGCTGTTCGTTTAATACAAAGTTTACAAGGTCCATTTTTGCCAAACTAATTTTGACTAAAGTGATGATTCAGCGACGCTCAAATCATAAGTCCGGCTTATGTAATGCATAATTGATGGATAAGAAATTCACAAGTGGCTTATGAAATAAAAATCATTCTGTTTCATAAGTCATGTCTTATGGAATTCTTAAGTTCTTTTGCCTCAGTGTACCTTCACCCGCACTGACGAAACTACCCATGCAACATCAATCATAGTAACCCATGAGTCAGCAGACCAAACTTGACAGCTATATCAGTCGAACTCTAACCGTGATGGCAAAAACAGTGAAGCAACTCCGTTCAGAAGTGTGCGCGTTCAAAGAAAGGCACCCCGCCGCGTCGGAAAACGGACATCGTGCGGCACTTTGTGGACGCCGAATACGCCCGTTCCGGCATCTACAACATCTTGTCACTGTTAGACAACAATCAGAGCATCGAAAGAAAGCCCAGTTCCGGACGGCCGACGACCCTGAGCGACAAGAAGCTCCGAAGGATGCTGAAGAGGAAGACCGAGGGAAAAGTGGCTACATCACTGCGTGGGCTTGGCCGAGAGGTCGGTTCAACCGGCCAAACAGCACCTGGCAAACATGAACATACATGTCAGGTAGAGGAAGTCGCGTCCACTGGTTTCGGAGCTGCAGGCAATGACGCAGCGGCAGCGGCTGAATAAGGTGCTCAACTCGATTTTCTCAGCGAATCGCGACATGAAGGCGGTGATGGACGACGGGACCTATCTCACCCTGGAAGTGAGCTCCGTGGTGAAGTTCATTTCACACACCAAGTTCCCCAAGAAGGTGCTGCTGTGGCTGACAATCAGCGAGAAGGGGATGTCAAAGCCGCTCTCCTGGCTCCGGACTGGCGCTTGAAAGAGGAAATTTCATAGTACGAAACGCTGGACGCTGGATCGTTCATCAAGAAATACCATAAGAGCGAAGACGCGGTGTTCTGTCCACGATCAGCCACTGAAGCGATCGATGGAGGAGATGGAGCGGCTGAATGTCAATGTGGTATTCAAGTCGGCGAACACGCCCAACGTCCCCCAGCAGCGTCCCATCTAGAATTTCTGTGCCAACATGAAGCGTAACATCTACTCCAACAATTTTATCGCGAAAACTGAGGAGGAATTGATAAATAAAACGAAGAAAGCACTCAAATACATGCCTACACGCATGTTTTCGTCCGCCTGCCGAATGTTCCGGTTAACTGCCGGAAGGCCGCTCGCAAGGGCGTAGATTTTTTTTTGCAAGTAAGCTTAAATAATTACCTTCCATGGGAAATTTATCAAAAGCAATTATCTGTCTTTGCTTTTTTTATCACTATCCAAAAAAAAAGTCCATTTTTTTCAATGCAAACGTTATGTATGTAAGCCACGTATGGACAGTAGATATCTTCCTTAATGTCCCTCAAATTTGACTTCTTGGCCTCACACCACTGGTTATCCCACCGGCGGTGTATCGATTGCTTTACTTTTCTCATAGCATCTTCTCCTGGAATTGGTACATCGATGGCCTTTTGCATTCTGGCCTCATTGGCACTGCGGCGTGGCCAGAAGTCCATCAATTCATCGAGGCGGTTCGGGGCTCGTTGAATCAACGGAAGAGCGATGTTGCCATGATTCTCTGCAGCTAATCGGATGGCTGTCCACGCCATAGACTGTGCTGCCAGCAGATCAAAAAGGTAGGGTACCCGCTTCGGAAAGTATCGGACTGGTCACGAAAGCTCCGGAGACATACCGAGCCACTGAGTTGCATGAAGGGCCCAGGCTGCAAAGTTGCTGGCCCTCCTTAGATCTGTTATATAACCTCAAAATGAGTGGGAGTAGCGGGGCAAGATCGCCACCCGCAAGATGAGCACCCTCCTTATTTACATAAAACATAGAAGTTTCATAGGAAATCAATATGTGTACCTGTAATTTATAATATAAGGATGTAACGCTCCAAAAATTATTTGAAAATATTCAGTATTCTTCAAGATATTAATGAAAAATGTGTCCACTGAAAAACGTACAACCTTTGTTATAAGAATTCGGTATGACAAAAGTAAGCATTCTAGCATTACACTCGACATTTTTTTAATATTTTAACTTACCGGCATGTTCGGCCACGAGTACTAAACGTGTTTCTTATTGTTAGATACCAATTTTGCTACTGTACAAGTCACAGCAATGATTAAGAAAAAACTTCCATCGGGGTGGAATGAGCGCCATTTTACGGGGCAAGATCGCCACACCACAAAAACTGCTTCCTAACCTCTAAAACAGCTGTCAACGTGCTTTTATCCAAAATCAAAACAGTTCGACTCCACGATGGTGCGGAATTGCAAACGTGTTTCTGCGTAGAAAAAAATGGACCAGAGGAAATCTAGGTGCTGCAATTGCAGCAGTCACCTCGGAAGGCATTTCCGTCGAAAAGAGCTGCATCCGATCACGGCATTCCCCGCCAAACATTAACTCGGCTTCTTGAAAAAGGTGAGGAAGTCAACCAGATGGGTCGGTTCTGCACTGTTTTTACAGAACATCAGGAGAATGAACTAGTGCAGCATGTACTGAATCTCGAAAAATCACTTTACGGCCTAACGACCAATGACATGTGCCAGCTGGCCTTTCAACTTGCGGACTTCCTCATCACGTTCAACAAATTTAAAGGACTTGCGGGACAAGATTGGATGGCTGGATTCCGAAAGCGGCACCCTGAGCTTACTCTGCGAACTCCGGAAGCTACATCAGTAGCAAGAGCTCAAGGGTTCAACAAAGTGGCCGTTGAGCGATTTTATTTGATGCTAGAGGAAACCATCACGACAGGAAAATTCACACCTTGCCGGATCTATAATGTGGACGAAACGTCGGTTCTTACGGTAAGATTTTTGTTTTATTTTTCGAAAATATGATTCTCAAATCTATCTTCTACTGTCACGGCATAACAGGTTCAACGAAACGAAGTAAAATTTGCACTTCGTGGTAAACGGCAACTGGATGCATTGCGTCGGCAGAGAGAGGCGTTTTAACAACAGCTGCTATTTGTGTATCTGCAACGGGTCATTACGTGCTATCTTCCCAAGAGTCAGGATGACGGAACAGCGAAGTTGGTGCTCCTTCGGAATCCGTATTTAGCTGCAATCCAAGCGGTTGGATGACGGGTAGGGATTTTTGCGAATGGCTCTGACCATTTCGTCCAACATACCAGACCAACACCGGAAAAACCCGGTACTGCTACTACTGGATGGTCACAGCTCCCACTACGAAAAATCTAGCCTTTGT
>JASCZW010006614.1:0-88155 GCA_034211315.2 Aedes japonicus
ATATTTAGCTATAAACAAACCGCTTAGTGTGAATTCATATTTTTAGTATTGGGTGTATTAGTATGAGTAAAGTTATATTTTTTAACTTTAATATATATTGCAAAAAATTCCTGAACTGCGTCTTAAACCAAGGTATCATCATACATGGTTGGCTCGTTGCCATTTTTGATCTGATTTGATTGAGTCAAAGAAGAAAAAATTTAAAAAATAGGAAATCTGTGGACCTGTTCTTGAGTTAAATCGTGACATACCGGTCCATGTCATTTTTATTTGTTTAGAAAGATAGATAGATAGCTTGATGATTCGATTGACAAAAAAATGAATCCTAGCATGAATATCTGTTTTGAAAAATAATCGCAAATAAAACGTTAGATGGCAACACTGAAGATTTTTCTTGAATTGGAATCGGGCAATAAATAATTGCTAGCACAATCACCTATTGTGATTGTTATTAGACCCATTTTCAGAAAACACTTTGACTATGTTAACACTATTTTTTGAATTTTAATGCATTGAATATAAGACATGAAATGTTTAAAAATCAATATCTCCATGACGGAGCAAATTTTTTTGTCTCAATAAGTGTTTCTTATGTAAAAAAGTCTGTTTAACACATTGGAGCCATAAAAATTAAAAAAAATGGGGGCATTTTGAGAAAAACGCAATTTAATATTTCAACCACAAAAATAACAATGTTGGCAACACTGTAAAAAACATAACAATTATTTATTTGGTAGCAAATTTAATTTCCTTTAAGAAAAGTATTTAACATTGTTTGTAGCTCTTTTATTCATTGAGATATTCAATAAACAATATATTGACTTTTCAAAAATCTCAAAAAAATGGGGGCAGCCCATAGGCCGAGGGGTTCACCGATTGGTCTTAAACTTTGGATTTTTGTTTAATAGCCTAGCCTAGGTCGATGCATTTCTCCGGTCACTTGATATGGAATGACCTATATTCAAAGTGACCGTTTAATAAGGTGTGCTTATACTTTCTGGAACAGTCTATAGATCAAAACAAATACCAGATTTAAAATGATGCAATATAGATCCAGTATAAAACAAACTTTACAACACCGGTGCAGCGATGTTGTTGCGTTTGATCTAAAAAAATAAACGATTTCATCCACGATTTGGACCACCGTTGAAGATGCCCTAAGAATTTCGAGCGCCTGGTAAACGAGCAACAAAAAGAAACAGGATTGCCTTCTAATATGTTATCGCCGTTTTATTTCGCGCGCAATTCAGCAGTGTTTTTTCCAACGAAATTCTTAAAGAAACGTTTCACGTATGTCTCTATGTGGAACTTCACTTTCCGTCGACAGTGTCACAGTGATTTCAGCCGGAAAGCAGCTTAAATCGTTTTCTGGAACTAGTCCTGATGGCATTCCCACATTGATCTGGAAACGCTGCCTAAATATTCTTGCGACGCACTTAGCCAAAATGTGTAATTTGTCATTGTCTTCAGGCGTTTGACCTGATTGTTGGAAGGAATCCTTCGTTTTCCCTATTCACAAAAATGGATTCAAACGAACTGTCACTAATTACCGCGGAATTGCTGCGCTGAGTGCCTACCCTAAACTCTTTCAACTAATTGTTCTGGATAAGTTGTTTCGGGTCTGCTCACATATGATTTCGCAGGATCAACAAGGAATCATCTGCAAGCGATCCACAACGCCTAATAGAACATCCTTTACTACGTTTTTTCATTCGTGAGATTGAACTTGGCCACAAAGTAGACGCCATATGCACCAACCTCTCTGCTGCTTTTAATAAGGTGAACCATTAGATTGTCATTGCAAAATACGACACAATAAGCTTCCACGACATTCTTCTTGTTTGGATTCGTTTTTATCTGATTGACAGGTCTTCGTCTGTAGAGATTGGTGACTACACTCAGTAGCAAAAAAAAAGCCGAGCAAAATTTAGCTTCCAACAAACGCCATGTTCAACCTACTGTAACTTTGTCAATTATCAATATTTTTAGTTGAAACTTTCACAACTCTATAAACAATGTATAGACCTTATGAAGTCGAATCACCTCGGCTTTTTTTTTGCACCGATATTTCAGCATGGTCAATATCAGGTGAAAAAGGGAAATACTCATGTTGGTGCGTCAACTTTGACGCCAGCTGTAGTCCAAACCACTTGATGGAAACAGTTAAAATTTCGTCTACGTTATTTTCATTTTTTTTTTGGCTATTGTGAAGTTTATAATGTTATCTAAATTTTTCACAGAAATACGGATTTTTGAAATTGGTATGTCCAAAAATTACTTTTTTCACATATGTAATGAAAACATAAAATTAATTTACCTGATCGATATAAAATTTCGACCTCATAAGGTCTATACATTGTTTATAGTGTTGTGAAAGTTTCAGCTAAAAATATTGATAATTGACAAAGTTACAGTAGGTTGAACATGGCGTTTTTTGGAAGCCAAACTTTGCTCGGCTTTTTTTTTGCTACTGAGTGTATGTTTCATCAAATTTCCCCGTTACTTCTGGAGTTCCTCAGGCCAATCACTTCGGGTCATTCCTTTTTCAGCTGTGACGATGCGAACATAACGCTCACTTTCTGCAATATAAGTTAGAAACATTTGACGATTGGTACCGGCTTAACAAGACGTCACTAAATGTGTCCGAGTGATGCTTTCCTACGACTTGTAACCTTTTTCAAAATTTACTAGCTGATATTATGGACTTGGTGGTAGTTTTGAATGACCAACTTCATACAAATAAACATTGTCACTAAATGTAAATATTCACACACGAATTGTGTGATCTATATAATTCATAGCATCCAAAAATAAATCGAATTTCACTTTTAAAATTTCTGGAAACCGAATAATAGCTTCGTCCTCATGCAACGTTTTCCACAATGTTAAATAAAAGAGGAAACTTGCATCACGGCAAAAAGATTCTATGTGTCGTCAAGTGAGACCACGCTAAAATCGGTTGACCAATCAGGAGCTAGCACAGCTTTTGAAATTCGAACTTAACTAGCTAAGGGAAGCTCACTACTCGCATCTCTAGAAATTTCGTCGATCAACCTGCTACCACAGAGAACAGACATTGATGTCCATATACGTTTCTTGGAAAATGTGTGTAAAATTTAATGCGAGCAGCCGGTATAAGAAGCAAGTGCAGAGAAAACCAAACAAAACTTTTCAGGTTATGTGCTGGATTTTTTATTGATAAACATTTACATGACAGTTATCGCACAACTGCAGCGCCGCCTACCAGGAGCATAACGACATATCTTTGAAATGTCGGTTTATAATCTTACACAAGTAGCAGACCGAAGATGAACGTCTGTTTTCTGTGCTGCTACCTACAACAGTGCACCGGCTACTCGACTACATCTGGCGCAAATTGAAAAGAACGTGGCCCAATATATGCGATGAGGTCATATTTCGTCCGATCGATCGAACGATATTTTTGTATGGATTGTATGGATCAGGAATGATATATAAGACCGCCTGGTTCCCATGGTTGCGCTCTCTTTTACCTGGCATAACGTGTGCATTAAAATAAATGGACGAAAAATGCCGATTATTCATGGGTTTACCTTCACCCGCACTGACGAAACTACCAATGCAGCATCAATCGTAGTAACCCATGAGTCAGCAGGCAAAATTTGACAGCTTTATCAGTCGAACTCTAACCGTGGTGGAAAAAAAAGTGAAGCAAGTTCGTTCAGAAGTGTGCGCGTTCAAAGAACGGCACCCCACCGCGTAGCAAACGGACATCGTGTGGCACTTTGTGGCCGCCGAATACGTTCGTTCTGGAATTTACAACATCTTGGCACTATTGGACAGAATCAGAGCATCAAAAGCAAGCCCGGTTCCTGGCGGCCGACCACCCTGAGCGACAAGAAGCTCCAAAAGATTCTGAAGAGGAAGACCGATGGAAAAGTGACTATTTACAACGCTGTGTGCGCTTGGCCGGGAGGTCAGTTCAACCGGCCAAACAGTGAAAAAGTACCTGGTGAACACGAACATACATGTCAGGAAGCGGAAGTCAACTCGATTTTCCCGGCGAATCGCGACGTGGCGGTCGTGATGGACGACGAGACCTATCTCACCCTGGATGGCCACGACTAGCAGGGCACTTCGTATATTACTTCCCCCACGAAGGAAGCGAGCTCCGAGGTGAATTTCATCTCACACACCAGGTTCCCCAAGAAGGTGCTGCTGTGGCTGACAACAGTGAGAAGAGGATTTCATAGCCGCTCTTCTTTTACTTCGGGCAGGCCGTGAACTGGGAAATTTTTAGTACGAAATGCCTGCCGGAAGTTGCGTCGTTCATTAAGAAATACCATAAGGGCGAAGACGCGGTGTTCTGGCCGGATCTGACGTCGGCCCACTACTCGAAGCGATCGTTGGAGGAGATCGAGCGGCTGAATATCGATGTGGTACCCAAGTCGATGAACCCGCCCAACGTCCGCCAGCTGAGTCCCATGGAAAATTTCTGGGCCAACCTGAAACGTAAGATTCATTTCAACAATTTTGTCGCGAAAACTGAGGAGGAATTGATTAACAAAACGAAGAATGAACTCAAAAACATGTCTACACAAATGTTTGCGTCCGCCATGGCGAATGTTCCGGTTAACTGCCGGAAGGCCGCTCGCAAGGGCGTAGAATTGTTTTGCAAGTAGTCTTAAATAATTACCTTCCATGGGATATTTATCAAATGCAATTATCTTTCTGTTTTTATCACAATCCGAAAGTCCATTTTTTAATTCAAATGTTACCAGCATACGGCCACTAAATGGCCACGGCTGTCAAACTTCACTTTGATATCGTGGTTGGTTTTTGTTGTTATGCTTTGTTCGATTCTTTGCTCTTCTGATTCATTTAGCAGTAGATAATATCGTAAAAAATGGTCTAGTGTTGCGGAAGATTTTGATTGATAGCTAAGTATTCAAAACAAAATGATTTTGTTTACAGCGAATCATGCTTCAAATCAAATGCGCATTCAATTTAATGGTAAATATTGGCACGATAAGAGCCAACAATCAATGCGCCTCGGGAATTATGCGAGCTTACAACAACAAGAACATTATTAGCACAAATATATTAGATTAATTAATCATGAATTTTCTGAAAATAGATAAAATTCAATAAGGTTATTTTAGAGAATGCGAAGCTGATCTCCGTTCTCCGTTCATTTCCATGGCCTTAAATGTTAGGTTTATTTATTTTTGCACATGTCATTTATTTTTATAAATCAATATGACGATTGGAAAAAATCTTAGTTTTGCCAAAAAAAAAGTATCCTACTAATTGGCCGTTCAATAAATTTACTGGAAGCAAAATGGTTTTAAAATGCTTTTTAAACTGACCATGATGAGATAATTTAAACGATTTAAATTTAAACGAAACCTTTGATAGAAGGAAAAGGAATATGAGAAAACAAACAAACAACTGTGTAGGTTCTCACAAACCTGAATAGAATATGAAACCTATTGGCACCTCTTGGTGCCATAATAAAACCAAAATGATTTCATGTGGCTTTAATAAAACTACAATTAAACTGAATAAAGCTGGAAGGCAATGTTACTTGGGTTAACCTCTTTTTAATTACAAATTACAAACTACTAGCAATGGGGAGTTGGCATCCTCACTTTCTCCATCCAGTCTACTTCAATCGGGTGCCTTGATGGCCCATAACATTTCATATTATTAACCTGAAATATTCATGTACTGCAAATCCAAAGAAACGTCTCGGATCGCGTAGTCGGTGAGCGCATGGTCTACCAAGCCGGAGGCGGTGGGTTCGATTTCCGACCGGTCTATGAATGTTTTCGGGTTGGAACATTTTTCGACTTCCTTGGGCATACACAGAAAAAAATAATGAATTTTAACAAACACGTAAAATTTCCCTTCGTTTAACTTCAAGCCAAAGAAGGCACAATCAATGAAATTGTTTGCAATTTTTCAAACAACAAGCTAAAATCAGGCGTTTCAGACTTAAATTTACATGAAATATCTCATTATTTTCTGCCAAATCTAGCATTCTCTCTATGTGCATTAGGTAAAGCAGCAAATTGAATGTGTCTTTTTATCTGTGTAGAGTTTAATTGTGCCTGCCACGCAACATACAAATTCACGGTTTGGTGTTGGCGTAAATAGCTCTTTATTAATAATTGTGGAAGTGCAATTCAATCTTTAAGTTGAGAAGTGTCAAAACCAGGAAAAAAAAGAAATCAAAAGGAAAAAAGTTTTAGTGAGTTTCAGAATTTCATTCAATTCTTCTTTATCAAAAAATATTTGACTAGTATTTTTTTTTATGCCGCCATCAATTTTTTTTTCTTCTAAAAATCCTTCTGATAAACAAATATTATTATCTCAAGTCTGCTGGACACGATTTTACGACGATGGTTGAAATAACGTGGTTGAAGACCCAAAAAAGCCTAAGTGTTTTCTGAGGATGTACATACAATGAAAAAGTTAAAAAACGTGAAAAACATTATCGGATATTTGGTGTGTCATGAAGAAGTTAAGTTTCCTCGGTGTTCAGTTAACCTACGCCTTCAATGGTGTGCTGTGGAGGGACTGTTCACATATTATGCCACGTCCGACACCATTGTGAAAAGCAAGATAGCGATATCCGGTTTGTGAAAAGTCGCCGAATATCCTACAATATGGGTATTTTTGGAACGGGGACAACGTGTAGAGGCCGGAAATCGATGTCCAACGCCATTTTGGAATCCAAAATGGCGACTTCCAGTTTATGAAAGATTGTCAAACAATCTACAAGATGGCGACTTTCGGTTTGTGAAAAGCTGCCAAGAATTCTATAATATGGGTATTTCGGAAGGAACGACCTGTTTTTTTTACGACGATTTTCGAAATAACGCGATTTTTTTTACACGGTTTTTTTTACACGGTACGTATCCCCCGTGTAAAAAAAGACTTGAGCGTATTTTCTTAATCGCAGGACCAATTTTTTATGGTTGAGCCTTCAAGTGAAAGATTTTTCAATTTGGTTTTAAGTCAATCAACGAAACACTTAGATATATTTGATTTTGTAGGAAAACAATACGTAACAATTGCTTTTTCTTGATTGTCTACGAGAGGGTCTTAAACGACGTTTAATTTAATATTTTTACTTGGAATATTTAATTTTAATTTGCAGTGGTAAGCGTGGCTGCGAGCACCCAGTAGGTCTAAGTTCAATCCCAGTCGAGTTCTGTGGTTTTTCTGAGGCGATAAAATCTGGTCACCTCTTCCTTTGAAAGGGAAATATAGCCTTTGGTCCCGGCTCCTATGTTGATGAGTGCGATATGTTGGGTCCTGGTGGTGGAGTTGTCTTCCTGGCGCATGTGATTGTCACCACTTAAGGCCGACGGAAAATAATCGATTAAATAATGGATTGGAATTTAATTTAGCATGCGATTTCAAAAATACAATTTTGAATAAAATAAAAAAACCATTGTTCTCCAATTCATACACAACAAGAACATGGAAATTATGAGGACGAAAGGTAGTTCACCTTGCGTCTCCATCGAGTGAGAGCAGCTAAAGACTGGACTCGGAAAAAATGAGACACACAAAAATGATCACCAAAAATTCATTTTAAATCGGATACTTCTCAAATTTTCAGGGATTAAATAACTATATATTATATAACTACATATTTTTTGGCATAATTGATTTATTGAATTTCCTCCTTCTAGCTGAATGCTCGTACGTTTCTTTTAACACTTCTCATGAGATCTCGGGTGAGGTTTTGTCCATCTTCCTTACACAGTTTCTCCCAGTTTTTCTTCAAAGCTCCATCGGTTTTGAATGTTTTTCCGCTTTTCTTCAACTTCTTCTTCATTATCGCCCAAAACTTTTCGATCGGACGAAATTCTGGTGTATTTGGCGGGTTCGCCTCCTTCGGGACCACATTAACGCCCTTCGCTTCGTACCAATCCTTTACAGGCTTGGCGTAATGGCATGAAGCGAGATCCGGTCAGAACAGCGTGGGACCACGGTGAGAGCGGAGGAAGGGCAGCAAGCGCTTCTGCAAGCATTCCTCTCGATTAATCTGCCCGTTTATGGTGCCGGTTGTAACGAACGGCTTGCTGTACCGTCCGCACTCGCAGATCGCCAGCCACAACAGGTACTTCTTCGCGAATTTGTCCATCTTTCTTTTCCGGAACTTTTCCGGAACCTCCTTGCGGGACGTATCGACAAATAACTCGAGGCCGGGAATTTGTTTGGTGTCCGCCTTGATATATGTCTCGTCGTCCATGACGAGACAGTCTGGCTTCACCAGCCACACACGGTACAGCTTCCACGCACGCAGTTTGGCCACTGTGTTTTGCTTGTCAGTCCGGTTTGGCGACTTCCTGACCTTAAAAACACGTAGCCCAGCCCGCTTCATGGTCTGCTGGACGAACCACTTCGACGAATTGACCTTTTTGGCCCCGTCTCGGGTGGAAAGGTTCGGGTTATTCTTAAAGTACTGCTTTATCTTCCGCACCTTCTCTGGGTATTCCGTTTTCGGTTTTCGGCCGCTTCCAGCGCGCCGCTCGATGGTCTTTGTCTCCTGGAACATTTTCAAATCGCGGGACACGGTGGAATGGTGGATTCCAAGCCTTTTGCCGATCCATCTGTGCGACTGACCAGGATTATCGATCCCCAAGATTTGCTGGCGTAGCTCGTCTTGTTTCGAATGTATCTTGAAAACGACTTGACAGATCGCGATAAAAACTTTCACACATAAACAAAACACTCTAAACTTCATTAATTTTTTCCACGTGATAAAAAGTTACACCCAAAACAAAGCATTTTTTCCGAGTCTAATCTTCACTTACAAGCTGGGTGTAACAAACAGTTCAACCAGGGAGATGCCCATAAGCCAAGTAACATAGCATAGCATTTTACGACCTTACACACTCCTGGATTGGCTGTTGGCTGAGACCATGGAAGCACCAGAAGATCTACTTTGTGTGTGACAGGCTCTTTATCCATCAACTTTGCTCAACACCTGGTCAAGTCTATATGATCAGCAGGGATGCGATGGAAGTTTTAATAAAATATTTACTTAAGAAGATGTCGACAACTCATGTAACTCTCATAGACATCTGGAGTTGGAAATTGAATGGGATTATCGAGATTGTGCCGGCTTTTTGCACGAAGTATTTTGTCAGATGCAGGTTTTTCTTCGAAACATTCTATCCCAAGAGAAATAGTCAATTGTTGGGTTTTGAACATCTTTCCGAATTCTTTATTAAAGAGATTTCGATCCACCCTTTAACACTCACCCTTCACACACTCGTGGTCCCGAATCAATGAGATGTGTAATAAACTGTGTGCGGTGGCTGGTGACGATGGGAAGTTATGTCATTGGATCTGGTTCCGTTGAACACCGAATTGATGACACCGGAGTGGAAAGTTTGCAGGGCTGAAGTGTTTGTATGTGTTTGTGTGTGTGTCGCTAGCAAGTTTCTGTTGATTTGACAGGAAATGAAGAGGTGTCATGACAAAATTGAACTCCGCCAACGTGTTTTCCGTTGATTTCGTTTCCCGTGATGTTCGCAGTTAAGAAAATAGCAAGATTAAACATTTCCCCGAGAAATCTAGTGGGTGATGCCAAGATGGGCACTAATTAAAAGTGTTGTCGTCTGCCAGTCACTCCGTGCAACGACGAGTTGTCTAATAATCTTGTATGTTTGGTAATCATAAAAAGTTGCTGTTGAAGTTTCGCATCACAACTTCCTATTTCATGGCTGGGATACACATCCAGTGTAGTTCCTCCAGCCGAACTCGGTTGAAATAAAAAGCGGGAAACGTGACGTAAATGGCCGGGTTATAAAAAGCAGCACTAGATTTTCGGTCGTTTGCACTTAATTCGTGTAAATCAAGCTTGCAACTGAGATTCCATCAACCCACGGTCGCCGGTCCCATATGTTTGTGATGGGTTGATGGCTTCGGGGGCATTTTGCGTTCCAGCCAGCAATTTCACTATAAACAGTAACAATGATTATCTCGTGCAGCTGTTGTTATACTAACACATCCATTTATTCATTTTTTTTTTCGCTCGCTCACATAACAAAGTAGTGTGTTGTCCGGATCAAGGCATCACATTTTTTAGTGAAGCGTGGATATACACTTTGTCTGTATGACAAGGGAAAGAAAGCTACTTGGCGAAGGGAGGGGAGGTTTGGTTGTTTTATTGAGCTTTAAAACGGCTTATTAATGGTGGACCTGAATGGATATTAAGAAATATTGTCGAGTCATTTATTTCGGGGTGTTTATTTTAGTGGAAGCATTTAACGCTAGCACCTCGCTCGGTGTTGATGATTGTGGGCCGTGAACCTCTACTGGTAAATTAAAGTCGGGAAACGACGGTCATTGGAATCGCTTAATAGAGCTGTTCGGTGAAATCGGTACGAGATTCTGCTGATACCAAACAGGGGCTATTTGGATGGAATTGATGGACTGGAATGTTTTGCCGGAAGCTATTTGGGCTTTAATGCTGCTGACCACAGAACCATTACTGCCGAGAATGAAATGGCTTAACGATGTACAACGAAATATAACTCGTCACTTTAATCTCCTGTTGGTGCTTTGGCAGAGAAGTAGAACTACTAAAGCAAAAATCGTTTCGTTTACCGGGCACTTTTCATGCTAGAAGATTAGAGGTAGTGTCTTCAAGGATAATGGATGACCGCAAACAATACTTAAGCCTTTTTTGTATTTTGTTTAAATTTGTTAAAAGAAGCTCTCATTTCGCATAAGTTCTTTGTTATAATACTATTGATAATCAACTGTGTGTATTCAATCTAACATTTTTGGCAGACAATGGAATTATAGAATAAATCTTCAAGTAACCATAGAAATCAGTTTTAATCCGAGAGCTACCCAAGTATCATTGAAAACACAAATATGAAAGTACTATTTTAGAGCTATAAAAGAGAAATTTGACTAGTTTAGTCAAGTAGATGTACATTTTATGCAATTCAAATCTAGATTCACATATTGACTTATTAAAATTGTTTTCAAGTAGGGAATGTTTACGTCTAACATCTGGTTACCATTTTTTTTGTATAAAAGAGCAACAATCGTCGTCCGTATTTTATATTTTTAAATTTTATTTTATTTTTATTTTATTTGTCGTCAATCAGTAGTAGACCGTTTTGTTACAATGTTATTTACAATTTTATGTTGCACCTCTTAAATATATAGTATGTCTTAAAAAAACTAACTTATCAGGTTTATATGTGTAATGTTTTGCATTGAAGTTTTGCCTCAATTTTGATTTAGTCAAAGTGATGTCAACATTTTCTCGGTGCTTATTGTACATTGCCATCATCTGATTAAGAGGCCCAAATTTGGCGTAATTTGGGCGATGATGGCTTGTAATAAATATATTTCTATTTCGTAATTGCCGGGACGGATTGTAAAAATCATTTATGAATGAAATTAATGCAAATTCACGCCATTCTTTTAATGATCGGATGCTGATTTGCATACAGCGTGCTTCATAAGATGAAAGAGGTAACCTTGCCCAACCCAATTTACGAAGGGCAAATAGTAAAAACTGCTTCTGTACCGATTCTATTCGTTCTTCTTGTATGACTGAAAAGGGTGACCAAACTACGCTACAATATTCCAGTATTGACCTCAAATATGCAATGTACAATGTTTTTATTGTGTACGGGTCATGCAAATTGTAACCAAAACGTTTTATCAATCCAAGCATTTGCTCTGTTGATGATAGTTTTGTAATGTTCAATGGATGTAAGTTTGGAATCCAAGATAACTCCTAAGTCCCTTACTCTTTTAAGGAGTGTATCGAATATAAGCTATCCACATACATTTGCGTTGTACGCATGTATTTGTGATGGTTTTTTATGCTCTGAACACTGCATGCTGTGCGTTTGACTGTCAACTTTCCTTTGTTAACTTGTTTGTGCGGTTCAAATTCTGCGTTTTCAATATGTCGCGTATTTAAGAGGAAGTGAAAATTAAGGTTCTGATCACATAGCTAAGTGAGAAGGGTATTACTTTGCGAAAATTGGCGAAGCGGTTTGGAATTCATCATGCGAGTGTTTAAACCATCATTAATAAGTTTGGGGAACACTATTCTTTGGATGAGCTACCAGGAAGAGGCAAAAAACCCGGTTCTACCAACCCGAAAGTGGAGCAGAAAGTGGTATCTCTAATCATGAAGAACAAATCAATGTCAATACGTGATTTGGCCAAAAGAGCAGGAACAAGTGTCGGAATGATCCAGCGTATCAAGAGGCGAAACCACTTGAAGACCTACAAGAAGCAGAAAATCTCGAAACAAAGTGCAGAACAGAAGAAGCGAGCAGCAACAAGGGCCCGGAAATTGTATTCGCGTCTTTTGCAGCGTCCGGATGCATGCGTTTTGATGGACGATGAGACCTATGTAAAGGAGGACTCAAAAACCCTTCCAGGTCCACAATACTTTACTGCCGTCGTTGGAGAGGATGTGAGCGATGCGGACAGGTCGATTCAAGTGAAGAAATTTGGTTGAAAGGTACTGGTATGGCAAGCAATATGTTCCTGTGGTTTGAAGTCAACCATTTCTTACACTACCGGAACTATAAATGCGGAAATCTATCGATCTGAGTGTCTCCAGAAGAGATTGTTGCCTTTATATAAGAAGCATAGTACACCTCCACTGTTTTGACCGGATTTAGCGTCGGCTCACTATGCCAAAACCACTCTCAATTGGCTTGCGGAAAAGGGCATAGATTTCGTTGAGAAAAATATCAATGCATCAAATTGCCCTCAGCTTCGACCCATCGAACGTTACTGGGCAATCGTTAAGAGGGTCTTCAAGAAGACTGGTAAGGCAGCTGGGAACATGCAGGAGTTCAAAAAAATTTGGGCTCAAGCGTCCAAAAAATGCGATGCAACACTTGTCCGGAACTTGATGAAGAGCATTCGATCCAAAGTTCGAAAATTCGTGAAGGAATAACTTAAATTTCATCCGGTCTTCATTATGTTGAAGTTTAACCTTGTACAATAAAGGATCAATTTTTTGTATGAATAAAATATCGGTTTTCAACATAATTTGAAAGAAAGTTTGTGGATAGCTTATTTTTGATACACTCCTTACATTTTTCAACTGGCTGATTCCCTAAATTAAAAGTTACGTCTAGGGTGCTTCGTTTCCTACTAAAAAGTTATCGAATCACATTTTTTTACGTTAAGCTGTGAAAGACTTTTGTTACACCAGACATAGAAAACGTTTATTTCTTGCTGGAATGTTATTTCTAAAAATATTTTCATGTCATCAGCATAAACAAGAAATTTAATGTTGTTAAGAATAAAGGAAACGTCATTTACAAACAAAATAAACAAGAGGGGGCCTAAATGAGAGTCTTGGGGGACTCCAGAGGTGACTTTAATAGGGTTTGATTTCTTCCCTTTGAATCTTACTATTTGTTGACGGTTAGTGAGGTAGGATTCGATCCATTTGAGAATTCCTGGCCCGATTCCCATTTTTTTGCAATTTAAAAAGAAGCATGGGTATGTCAATGCGATCAAAAGCTGAAGTCTGTATACAGAGCTTCTACATGGTTACCATTGTCCATTGCTATTAGAGAGTAGTTAACGAATTCCAGTAAATTTGTGCCAGTTGATCGTCCTTTGAAGAATCTATGTTGCTTTGTAGTGATTCTGTTTTTGATTTGAGTGAACAGCTTTTCATTAATAATTGCTTCAGAAAGTTTAGGAATGCAAGACAAAATGGCAATTCCACGACAGTTACGTATATCAGATTTTTTTTTTAAATAGATTGCAAATTTCTTCCGCGTTATTACCAACATGTGAGTTAAGATGCATTCTAGATGGGAAGTTGTCAGATTTCAGTTTAGTTTTAACATAATTGAAAAAAAATTTTGGGCAAGACTTAATTTCAAGTTCAGTTTCTGCATTGTGCTCATCATATACATTTTTTATGGTTAGATTCAGTTCATCACAAATACTCAAGTAGTTTGCCAGGTTATTGCTGTTACCATCTCTTTTGTCAATTTTGTGTGCTTTTTGCTTCCGATTTTTCAAATTTTTTATTTGTTTATTAAACCAAACTGGCTGGTTTGACTTACCTTGTTGCCTTATTCTTTTGAGTGGTACTTCTTCAAATATTATTTCAAACAATAATGTATTAAAACTTCAACAGAAGTCTCAATATTTTCTTAAGTTAACGAATTTTGTCGAAAATAAACTGCAATGTTTCATTTTCTCCGACGACTGGTAGAAGGATGCACTCATTTTCGGTACCTAAAATGAATTCAGCACTACGTTGATTAAATCCTTCATATATGTGAACTTTCACTCCTGGGTGAAACTCAGACATAATTACGTCTGCAATGTGAAAAAAATGTTCGTATACTTTTTTACGATTTCACGAACCAAACATATTAAATAATTTTTAAATGCTAACAAAACCAGTTGGACCTTTACTTTTGTATGATTTGAAAAAAATGTTTATATCCAAGAACTTTTTTCAATAGGGCGAGTCTAACAATGAGAGATTCTCTCCTATCTCGCTTTTTTCATGTATTACAACGCCATTATAAAACTTTTGGGGGATTCTTGAGCACAGATCGAAACACAACAGTACTGGCTGCTCTACATATAGTAGAATAAAAAACGTAAACGTGATTGAAATATGAACAAAAGAGAATGTAATCTAAGAGATCTAAGATAATCTCACCAATAGCTGCCGCCAAAAGCACACTATCTTGTTCAGAAATAAAACTGCAAAATTTTCATATTGGTTTTCAATTAATGTTAAGCACTTGCAATATCAACTTGCACACTAAATTAACGTTGCTTAACTGGCCATTAAATAAGGACTATTTTTTACAGAAAGTGGACACATGATTCTCAAAGGAAAATATTTACAATTCATTTCGAACAAATTCATGAGTTTGCTTCATATAAATAAAAATTTACATGCATATGACCGAATTCACGTAAGTTTGAATATTTACCAATCATTTCTGAAGAACGCTCGGACTCTTGATACCTCCCATTAGTTTCTGCACAACTTTCTCCATACCTTTGTGTTGTGCTGCAGACCAAATTTTCTTCGAGCAGTCAACAGATCTTGCTTTTCTTTCATCTTTCTTAAGATTCCGATTTATTACTGTCCAGCATCTTTTGATAGAACGCAGCTCAGGGCAATATGGGGGATTTTGGCAGTTATTGACATAATCGATTTTTTACTTGTAGAGCATCTCTAATGTAGCGGCGGAAGCCGTTTTCCGATGCATTCTTTTCTATTATTTCCATCGTTGATTGTGCCCGTTGTGAATTATGGCGGCTTGCCACACCAAAAACTTGTTTCAAAAGTTTTCGGGTTTTCGGTTCGGATCATAATGCACATCTGTCTTCAACTCAGCGTTGAAAAAATGCGGCCCCGGAAGTGTACTGGTATTCAATCTCGTCGTCCATCAAAATGCACCGGTCCGGCTTTTGGAGGAGAACGTCACATAAGTTCCCTGACCGTATTTTCGAAGAAACTTTCTGTAAATTTTGGGTGCTTTCTGGTTCTTGTAGGTTCTGATATTGTTATGCTTTTTAATATTCTGCACAGTTCCGACGCTAATGTCTACTTTTTTTGGCAATTTCACGAACGGAACACGGTTTATATGATTTCAAAAGTCGTCCCTTTTTGCGTCCAGATATCGGTAAATCTTCAAGAGAGCTCGTTTCTCCTTATTTCTTAATAATCCATTACACTGCAGATTTAGTTAACTTCACTTTTTTTTTGCCAATTTTCGAAACGACAGCTTTTCGGAAATCCATTCGAGCGTCATTAATCTGCGAGTTTTTAAGCCAATCGGACCCATCGGTCGGAATTTCTCACATTTTTTTCGATTTCAAACAAAGTAAACAATGTTTTTACACACTGAGTGAAATTTCACAATTTTTCGTTTAGTTTTAACCCTTAAATTTTATAAACAGCTGTCTACATTCTTCATTGAATTATCCTTATGCTTCTAACAGTACAAACATATAGCTCTCATGCTCTGGAAATTATCTATAAGCCGTTGTCCTTGTTCGTTGCTTATGACCGGAAAATGGTTGTGTTCTTCATTCACTTGTTTACTTTGTAGGATAACTCTGTTTTTCCACTCCACCCTGCCAACAATCTAAATCCTCCGATGTGGGACGGCTCTTGATCAAACTTCAAGACAATTTTTCTGCTCGAATAGTATAAATAACCATACATTCCCTCGCGACAGAGCCGTCACAACACTATTGTTTAGTTTTCTGATACGGAGGTTCGTCCAAACATAGACAAATTTGGCCACACCAGTGAGCATATAAATTGGTCAGAAACACTCTGGTACACTTTCAATATCAATTTCAAACGACAATATAATAATGTCTCGATTTTTCAAAACTTTTAACAATGTCGGAGATAGCAAGCGTCTTCTTCGATAAAAAAATAGCCTGCTCAGAAATAATTCTGTATAAGAACTGTATCGAAAATAAGTTATATGCATTTTTTTCTTTCATGTCACACATAACTAAGATAAAATGTTAAATTAGAACACACGATTGAACTTCTATTGTAGGAGATTTAACTTGAACATTCAGAAGACCAGATGAAATTAATATTTATTAATATTAATAAATTAATATTACAAGTGTTTCATCGTATGTTTTTGAGGTTTGAGCTAAATTTGTTTGAACTTCAGCATATATCCAGCAGTTTTATCATTCTTTTTGAAGTTTTTTTTTCTTCACAATCGTCCAGTAACGTGCGTTGGGACGAAGCGGTGGGTAATTTGGTGAATTGATATCCATTTGAAGCACCTTTCACAGCTTTCAGTTCAAGTACACCTGGAGATCACCGCATCAGACAGAATCGTAAATCGATCTCGTTTTAATTGATATCAGAACCTATTATGCTGCTTACATCAACTCGGTGGGGCTTACACTACCTGGTGATGGTAAAACTGTGACCAATACTATTCGTCGTTAACAAATTATGGTACCATTACCCACCTCGGTACAATCTCGAACGACTCAAGCAACCGGATGTCGTTACAGCAAAGTGCCCATCAATGACGCAGCTGCGAACGACGTCCAGTATTTGGAATAGAGTCCGGTGAACGATTGGTTCACGGAAGTGTACAGTAATACTAAAGCTCAAGACCCGGCTCATCGCGGACCGTTATAGACGGAAGCGGCAACAGTAGACCCGCCTATTCAGGCAGAAAAAAAGGCGCTTGAAGAAGCGACCTGTGAAGAAATAGAACAGCTGCCCAAGAAAATGAAAACCTGAATTGCGAAGAGGAGGCAAGGACTACGTCAGCACGGCGGACGATGGGAACAAACCAGCTCCCACCCTGGGAAAAGTTACGGATGCTATCCAAGATCTCAAGAATAACGAGTCGTCTGGCAAAGATGGTATCGAAGTTGAACTCATCAAGATGGGCCCGAAGAAGCTGTCCATCTGACTGCATCGGTTAATGGTCTATATCTATGAAACCGAACAGCTACCAGGAGGAGTCTAACCAAGGGAATAAATGCCCCATCTACAAGGAGGGCGACAAATTAGAGTATGAGAACCATCGAGCGATCAAAATCCTAAATGTCGCCTACAAAGTGCTATCCCGTCTGTTATCAGACCGGTTTCACCGACGAACGCTCAGCAACGAACCAGATCTTCATTGTAAAGCAAATACTCCTCAAAATGCTGTGCATACCAGGTCCAGACGCATCACTTGTATCGGCCGCTCAGCGCTATGGAGACTTATGGACGCGAACGGCTTTCCCGGGAAGCTCTCAAAACTTGTAAAAGCTGCGATGGTCGGTGTTCAAAATTCCATGAAATTTTCAGGAAAACATTCTAGCTCATTTGAATTACGTTGGAAACTACGAGGAGGTGATGAACTTTCATGCCTGTTCTTCAACATTGTACACATGCGAATTTCATGCGGTCAGAAAGATGACGGAGAAAAACGGCTGGTGCTTCAATGGATAAAGGTTCTCCTAACAATGGTTTCATTAAAAATGGCTACTCCCAACGAAGGATCTCCCGTCAATAGAAGATTCTTCTTGCACGGTATCTGTCTTGATCCGTCCCGGCCGTAGACTTTTCGTGTTGAACTTCTGGCGTAGAAAAGGAACGTAATGATGAAAGCAGGAATAAGGTGCGACGCAAATCTCTTTGAGTGCAGCACGCGCTACTACGAGACAGCACGTCAAATTTCAAAGAGACGTGAAAGTGCAGTCTGTACTCCCGTATACCCTTGTTTTACGGTGCGCTCGCTCAAAGCCGCACATCTCATTTCGAATTTCTCTCGTCTCTTGGGGCATAAACGATTGCAAGGGAGAATTGTCGTCTCTGCGCAAAACACAAGTGCGAAAAACAGACTCGGAGGCACTCTAGATTGGGCCAGCACAAATTTGTGTTTACTTCACACAATGCTTTGTGCAATGAACTACAGGGCCCAATTGTGTACGTAGAATCGAGCATTTTATTAGACAACTGACAAACTAATTATTTCATGTAACATTCATGAGTAACAATGAAAATAATCATCTGTGCAGAGCAGAGCAAAAGGGGGTATAAATAAGTCTTAGAGTTTCCATACAAAAACCTTTTGAAGTGCTAAAAAGTATTTCGTAATTTTCAAAAGGCCCGACTAGTTTGTGAATTAAGATTTCAATAAAATGTTCCGTCTATGAACAATGCCTTTTTTGTTACTAGAACCATTTATTTTTTATTTTGATACCATTAACCAAAGCATGAGCCACAGCACAGAGTAAAGCACAGTGCATTACTCTTTATATCTGAAAGAGAAGTGCATGTGCGGCTGTTTGTCTCTCGTGCTACTACGAAATCTCTCACACGTTCGTTTTGTGCGTTCTTCAGGAGACGCACGCTTGATGTTCGGTTAAGCACTTGTCTATTTTGCACTGCTCTGTGTTTTTCGACAATTCCTGAATGAAAGAGCGCTTTTTGGCAACCTTTTTCCGGCTAAAGCTTCCTGCAGGACGGAAGATAAAAGAAAAAGGCCTTTGGTGGACGTGGCTCCTACCTTACCTCAGTCGGCAAAGGCGCAGCTACAAAGCAACACTATTCTGGCGGTAAGTGGGTTCGACTCCCGGTCTGATCTACGAATGTTTCGTTAAGGAAAATTTCTCAACTCCCTGGGCCTAGAGTCAGATTGAACTTGCCGCACAATCATTCTAAAGGGTGTTTCGATCAAAATTTGGTCAAACAGTAATATGTGTGAGTCGATCAAAGTTTTTTCGATAAAGACATTACACAAAAGCTTAAACCACGACTTAGGGAATTTGGCTTAGACTTAGTTTTCTCTAGTAGGCACAACCAATTAGCATCGATGTTAGGCTCCACCAAAGACTCAGTAGACACATTAGGCAGAGCAGGGGTATACAGAATCAAGTGTAAACACTGCAGCAAAATATATGTAGGTCAAACAAAGAGAACCTTGGCAACAAGGTTCAAGGAGCATCTAGCGGAGGTAACTAAGGCTGTCAAACAGAACGAGAAAGGAATTTCACATAACTTCAAATCAACAGTCGCAGAACACATCTTCACGGAAAATCACGACATAACGACGAATGACATCACAATATTACGGACTACATCTACACCCTGGAAATTAGACGTCGCAGAAAGCTTAGAAATAAACAAAGAACAGAACACAAATCTACTAAACAAAGACCAAGGCAATGGTTACACATGGCTCTTCAACTTACTACCCAAACGACATCAAACCCGACGAAGCGGAGCACCCGCTGCTACACAATAAGTATGTTAGGTATAAATGAGAAAGAAGCGAATTAGATATTAAGTACACTTGTTTTTGACTCAGGATAGGTATAGACAAACTAATAATAAGATAGGTATAAACAACATAATGATAGGTAAACGTTTTGTATTTAGAAAATAGTATATATACGGCAGGTGGCGAAGGTTTTTCTTTCAGTCGAGTTATTAGTACGAGAGACTGAAGAAGTCTGCACATTGTAGACGAAATACGCGTATCTGTCGAAGATAAGCAAAGGTAGTTGGAATTAAATGGAAGATACTAATTCTTCTTCTAACTTCAAGTCAAATTGGTTCTCTTTTTCCAGTTAAATGAATACATAATACATAAGTTAATACGTAAGTTTCATCGTCCTGTACCACGCAATCAAACTTCGTCAGCACCGTCTTGTACAACTTTCGCGATCGTGCTTTGCGATCCTGCTTGAGGCCCCTCCCCTCTCTGGAAGGAGTGGCTCCCATACAAATGATGCACACATTTCTGCATAATTCAAGAACTAATCAAGCTTATGGAACCAAATTTGGCATGTGGATGTTTTTGAGAACAAGAAATGTGTCTATGGTTATGAGATCCCTTACTCTTCTGGAAGGAGGGGGGGGGGACTCTCAATTGAAGAAATGGAACCACATTTAAAAGGTGGAGGATTTTGAAGACAAGAAATGTTTCAATGGCTGTTTGACACCCCTCCTCATTATGAAAATGGGGCTTCCATACAAATGAAACACGTTTTTTTTGCATCGCTAAAACTGGAGCTTGTTTTTGGGCAGAAGATAAATCGCGTACAATGTGTTATTGGAAAGTAAGAGTGGCGCTGAAATGATTGTATTGCTCTTGATGGAGGTTATGTTGATGCATAAAGCCAATTTTGAACGGAAAATCCCGTACTCTCTTCATTAGACCCGGGATTTTTCAGTCCTCGTGATAATCAGGATAACTACACGTACCCTATGACACATACACAGATTTGATCAGATGTTTTCTTTAAATCATTGTTATTGTTTTGTTTATTATTGACAGTGAAATGCATGCGAGTAGTTAAAATCCTGTAGATTGAAAAACCAAGAGTTTTATTTTAAAAACTGTATTGAAATGCAATTAAGGCAGCAATAGAGATGCATTTTGCTCATAGTAATAAAGATTTATGTTTGGATTGAATCTCACGTATGAAACCAACTTGGTCAACTGTCGTAGAGCTTTTGATACCTTATCAAATTGGAATTTCTAAAGTGTAAGCTTCTGAAAAAAAAAACAATCTCAAAATATTCCCCATGATACAATATTCAAAGCTTCGTGATCAACTAGAAAAGCATCCCGAGGCTCAAGCTTTGAAATGTGCGTCGTGAAAAAACACGTTCCATAGTACATCTCGGGTTTGTCCTCCCTTTGCCTCGTTTCAAAAACCAGAATGTATGTTCGAGGCAAAACCATCTTCTCCCCCATTCCACACCGATACCCAGTGAAATCGTAGCCAAAAGTTAAAGGAAACAAAAAAAAACGTTGTGGTTTGACTACCCATGTCACAATACATCCCTTCTTATTTTCCTGAACAAACAGTCACAATGTTGGAAAAGGTGATGATGAGGATGGCTGAGGCACATGTCAAGTGACATGAATTTTTTGACCTTTGCTTATCTGGAACTTCCCGTACGTGACCTTATTTGGCAGAGTAGCCCCTCCTCTAATCCTCTTTTCGTAAACGGAAATATTATTCTATCGTGCTTGGTGATAAAAGAAAAAAAATGTATTGTTTCGTATCTGTTTGTGGCTGGTGACATTAAACAAACACTGAAAAATTAATTTCGTCAGTTGCGTCATCTGTTGATTTCGGCGGAACGGGGGACCTAGCTTTCCAATCAAACATATATGTGATGATACTCTAACAGCAAATATTTTTCATATTTGAATGATTGGTATCACTACTTCAATAATACCACAGGGGAAGATAGCCCACCCAATGTTTCGGTCCACCTCATGGCTTGATGGTTGCCTGTCTATCTGCCAAAGTTGAAAGACGTCTGCATTGAGTTATCTTAAATTTTAAAGCCTGTCCATGTTAAATATCGGACATTTTTCTTTCCGGACACCTCAGAGCATGAATATAGCATATATTTCGCATTATATTTCCGTCGTAATTGTTTATCTCAGATTCATGGGATGTGCTTTAACAATTTGTGAAGACAAAACATAGTTATTCGGTATTTGCATAAAATTTTCGAGCTTTGCGTTTAACTCCGTCCATAACAGTTTGTACAGAAAGCTTCCGCTTCATCAGAGCCCAATATCTCTCGATTGGCCGTAGCTCTGGGCAATTTGGCGGGTTTGAGATTTGTGGTAAAATTTTCACTTGATTTGCTTGATACCACTCCATCACAGTTTTAGCATAGTGGGATGATGCCAA
This sequence comes from Aedes japonicus, assembly GCA_034211315.2. NCBI lineage: Eukaryota > Metazoa > Arthropoda > Insecta > Diptera > Culicidae > Aedes > Aedes japonicus. The sequence goes on from JASCZW010006614.1 coordinate 22,198, forward strand.
ATCAGGCCAGAACAAAGGTTTTTCTTTGTGACTTTTGATGAAGGGTAGCAATCGCTTCTGTAGACACTCTTTCTGATAGATCTCCTTGTTGATTGTGCCTGTATTGACGAAAGATTTACTCTTTTTGCCACACGTGCAAATTGCTTGCCACACAATTTATTTTTTTGGGAAATTTCGATGCCTTCTTCGCTCAGCTGTAGCATTTCTGGCCATAGCAGAATAAAAAGCCAGCCCTGGAAGCTGCTTGAAATCCTCCAGAAAATAAGTTTCATCGTCCATAACAACGCATGAAAACTTCGTTAAATATTCGCAGTACAAACGTCGAGCCCGTGATTTTGCTGCCAAGTTCTGTTTGTCGTTGCGATTTGGAACTGTTTTTACTTTATACGACTTAAGTCCCAAACGTTGTTTTGATTTTTGGACAAAACCAGGCGACGTCCCTAGTTTACGAGCCACCGTTCGAATGGAGAGATTTGGGTTTTTCGTTATCCTTTTCACCTTTCGGTCCATGACAGGATCAGCGCGTCCGATGTTTTTGTCACTTCTCGGTTTCCTCTCCACCGTCAAACGTTCCAAATATAATTTGAGCACATCGTGAACAGTGGATTTAGGCAAATCCAATGTTTATGCAAGGTCCCGTACACTGAAAATTTATCTTCGTAAAGTAGCTTTCACGCGTTTCGTAAACATGGATTTTGTACAAAGAACAAATGTCTCGTATATTGTATGAAACATTCATAATGCTTTTAATCTGGTGAAATGCTATCATTACACCTTTTTGTAAAATTCACGAACTGAATTTCGTAAAGATCAGCCAATCGCTGGTTCTCTTTTATACCGTACTCATGCATGATGGTGTTGCTGCTGATATGGGCGGGAATAATTTATCTATCCAAAAATAAAAATTAGAGCGCTGTCGAGAGCTATAACTTCATGCTCATTACTCAAGCTTGTTCTCACGAGTCAGCATGGCCTAGTGAGATCAACCACGGATTCAAAATCAGCTCTTTCAAAAAATTCAGGTTCGAATCCCATGTCAGAAACATTAAAAAGTAGAAGTTCGCATACGCAATTTGTACGGAAGGGCCACACGTTCTCTTTTTAAAGTATATGTACTCTTTTTCGCGAACAAAATGAGCGTACTATTATTTTTGGTAAAATGGAACTTATTGTACTCTCTTTTAAGTCATCACATTATTTTACTATAAACAAAATCAAATTTCATTATTAACAAAATAAAATTAAATCTCATCTGAAAAGATGCATGTAAAGACTGTATTCGATGAAATTTGGACACACAAAATAGGTCACCAAAAATTTTCCTTGAGCCCGATTCTTTTCAAATTTTCTGGAAATAAATTACTACTAGATGGTTAAGTTTTGACATCATTGGTTTATTGAACCTCTTCTCCCAACAAAAATGCCCGCACCCTTGCCTTGACCCCTGTCATCAAATTTTGGGCAATGATGACCGACTTGCTTACTTACTTTTAACCACACTTTCTTTAGTTCTAGTTCATTTTCTATCAGTTATGGAGTTTTAACGAGCTTTGCCTTCATGATTGCCCAAAATTTTTCAATTGGGCGAAGTTCCGGAGTGGTTGACGTCTTTTGGTACAAAAACTACATTATTATCTTTGTACCAGTCTAAGACGGGCCGGACATAGTGGCAAGATACCAAATCCGGCCAAAACAGTGTCGGGCCATCGTGAGATCTCAAGAAGGGCAGACGTCGTTTTGGAGGCATTCGTCCTTGTAGATTTGTCCGTTGACGATCCCAGAGGTGATGAAAGGCTGACTCATTTTGCCACATCCGCAGATCGCTTGCCAGACAAGGAATTTTTTGGCGAATTTCGACAGTTTTTTCTTCCGTACACTCTCCGGAACGGCCAACTTAGAGGTGGCGACGTAGTGTTCCTGTCCTGGCATTTGTTTGGTGTCGGCTTTAATGTAGGTCTCATCGTCCATCACAATGCAGAACGGTTTTGTGAGCCACTCCCTGTACAGTTTTCTTGCACGAGTTTTGGCCACCGAGTTCTGTTTATCGCTCCGGTTCGGTGCCTTCTGGACCTTGTACACATGTAATCCAGAACGTTTCATTGTTTTCTGCACAAAACAAACTGAAACTTTCGCTTTTTTCGCAACATCCCTGATCGAAATGTTGCCACGATCGAAATGTGCCACGTTTTTTACCACTACCATTTTTCCGCTTGGTTGTCTTACGGTCCCTGAACGTTACGGTTGAATGTGCGATTCCGAGCTGTTTTCCGATCCATCGATGAGAAGCGTTTGGGTTTTCGAAGTGAGTGCCCAAAATTTGTTTGCGCACTATTTCTTCATTCGAAGCCATCACTGAAATCGCTCGACCGATTTTCACGAGACTCATTACACAATTGACACAACACAATGAAATACATTCAGTTAAAACTTCAATAATTTTTACCCACACGCTAAAAAATTACGAACAATTGCGTGTGTCCAAATTTCATCGAATACAGTCTTTAACTAAAACATAGTCCCACGTCTCTTACCATTCAGAATGTTGTAATTTTCACTGTTGTGACACCCCTCGTCTGACAAATTTGTTTCGTTACCACCTTCAACTCGATCGTCTGAAGAAGTTTTGTTGTTGCAGGATAAGTGTAAAGAATTTGTTTAAATTTGTCCGAATAATTCATTTTAGTTGTGTCTGTTTAAAAAAACAGGTAAGTTTTAGCATCATGTAAGTAACTAGCACGCTCTTATTATAATTTCCACAAACATAGGGTAAAAACGCTTTCGATATGTCGCATCGGAAGAACAAGTTTTCGGACATCCTCCAAAAAGAATTTCCACAATTCAAGCCCACTTCCAACGAATCTGAAATCTTCTGCGAAGTGTGCCAGAAGAAAATTTCCATTGCCAATGAGGAACGAACGGATTTAACCCAACATTAAGCGTCACAGAAGCATAGTTCGAACGTCAGATCAGCGGGATCGTCCCAAAAATTGACGAAGCTCTGTGTGATGCAGAAATCTTCCCTGGATTTAAAGTACTTGCTGCTGAGGCTACAATGGCTTTCCATGCGGTGCAACACAATTACTGCTGCCTTAGCTGTGACTGTGGAAACAAGCTGTACAAAAAGTTTTTTCCGGATTCGGAGGTTGCAGCTAAGTTTGGATGTGCAAGAACGAAGACCGAGGCTATCGTGAACGAAGTCTTAGCGCCTCACTCCGTCAAAACGTGCCTGGATGAGATACGTGAATTGGATATTCCATACATCGGAGCCAGCACGGATGGCAGCAACCATGGATCAACGAAGATGTTTCCTGTGCTCGTTCAGTATTTCCATTCAGCAAAGGGGATACAGCAAGTGGTTCTATCTTTTGAATCCTTGGAAAACAAAACGGCGGTACGTATTTCTGAACTGTTGACCGAAAGTCTTAAGAAAAATGAGTTGCTTGAAAAATGCATTGCATTCAGCGGTGATAACTGTTCCACAAATTTCGGTGGTAATAACCGTGCAGGTTAATATCACATGAAACAAGCAACCCAATGTGATCTAGTGGGGGTGGGTTGTCCTGCCCATTTGTTGCATAATACTGCTCGCCATGGATTCGATCCCTTAGATGTGGATATAGAGGCTTTCGTTCTTAAAATTCACGGATATTTCTCGATATACACAGTCCGTACCGAAGAGTTGAAAAAAATCTGCTATTTCGTTGTCACTGAGTACAAAAAGGTTCTGAAGTACTCAAAAACAAGATGGCTTTCTCTTATGCCTACCGTTGAAAGGATTATTCATCTTTATGCGGCCCTCAAAAGATATTTCAACTCGATTGATAATCCACTCAAGCTCAAGGAAGAAATCAATGAAGCATACTTGTAGTTTGTGCATTCCCTAATGTTTAGGTTTTAAAGCATTGAAACAGCAGACTACAGCTTGATCGAAGCTATTTCTGTGATTGACAACGTTCGAAATCAATTATCGGAAAGACTTGCTCAAAAATTTCTTCCTCTGCAAGTTGAGAAGATTCTGTGAGACAGCCTCAATTCGAATGTTGCAGAGAAGATGAAAATTGCGTTTGTGGAAGTTTACAAAAATTGCCTCGTGTATCTTGATGAATGGACTGGACACTACAATGAACTGAAAGTTTTCCAATGGATGACGCTGGATAAATTGCCGAAATGGGATGACGTCACCGGATGTTTGGAGTATTTGGATGAGAAAGGAGTCAAGGTTAACGAAAGCTTGCTATTCGATCTAGTGTTTTTCTAAATTTTTCAAGCTGTATGCGAGATTTAACTAGTAAAACATTAGCAAAGATAAGTTTGATAAGAAATTTGTTAGTATGTATCACGAAAAGTTACACAACAGTCAGAAACATTCGAGGGACATGGATTTAATGTCGGTCTATTGGCGCCAAACTGGGTCTATTCATCGATGGAACTTCGTCCCATTCGATGGATTTATTACTAAATGAAGTCTTTGTACGGTTTTGACGTAGACTACGTCTTACGGCAAGGGTAGGGTGTCAAATGAGAATCTAAAATTTTGCGACCGTCACGAAAAACCGTACGTTTTGTACGCGAATAACTCAAATAATCCACGATAGATTTACATGATTTCTTCTTCAATCGGTCGGAAATTTTACCGCGCTCCAGTTCAATTGTCAAACATTATTCTCAAATAATAGTAAACTATTGAAAATAACGCAAATATAAGGTGATGTCTTATAATGTCATTTTGCAGAGTACATTCACCAAATTTCCTATCACAGATTTCAAATCGAAGCAAGGAACGTCTTGCATCATCTTCTTCTTCTTTGTATTAGAGAGAGACTTTAACCAATCATGTCATTCGTCTCTCCATGTACGTCTCGCACGCAGTTGAGAACGGTGTAAAACGAACACTAAGGAAAATTATGCCTCAGTCGTTTGGCAGCATTGATGCTGTGCGGAGCTGGTCGCTGGGCGCAGGCAGCGGGTCGTAGCTGCTTCATTCGTCCGGCAGCGGGGCTGGTCGCAGAGGTATCTGGTAGTCGCGTAGCAGCTGGTGGTGAGATGAACCAAGGCTCTCCCAAACAGCGATCGTCGCGATGAGGTAAAATGGCGGATATATGGGCGCACAATCGCGTCGGTTTGTGCAAGCCGCCATCTTACCTCATCGTGGCAATTGTTTCGCCGCGATTTCAAAAACGCTGCTGTTTAGGGGAAAGCGTCCTTATGAGGCGAGCAGCAGTAGGTGGAAATAATCTGTCCTTTTGAGGACAATGAATTAAATTAAAAGAGTTGTTTATTAAAGAACTAATCTTAAATTTAGTTCGGTGCTCGATGGAGGGCGAGCCGTCGGTACAAATTTTACCCTGCTGGTTAGCGCAATCCATTAATTGATAATCTGTTCTTTTGAGGACAACCAAGCCAGTTCAGAGAGTTGTTTATATAAGAATTAAATTGATATTTCAATCGGTTTGTGCGTCATTTAATCTAGTGCCGATTTGTTCGTCGCGACTACAAAAACGCTACTGTTTGCGGGAGAGCCTCCATGGAAGGCGAGCAGGACAATTCTCGGACGGTGGAAATTTTCCTAGCTGGTTGGCGCAACCCGCGATGAATCAATAAATCAATTTAATTTCTAATTTAAGAGAGTAATTTGAATAAGAGTTTATCATACATTTCGGTCGATTGACAGTCATATTGAATTTTGCCAAATCGTTACTAGGCAACAGTGTACTATGCAGCGGATCCATAAAATCAGTGAAAATAAATCAAAGCCTGCCGGTTGCTTTGATTTATTTTCACCGAAAAATCCTAACGGATACAAATACATCTCTGCTACTTTCAATTTAATATTCTCAGCTTGAGAGTTTGTTTGATTAAGATTTTCATTTCAAATTGTCGATTGGCAGCCAGTGGTATTAGCAAAACTTGTTTTCCCTTCGTCGCATAACTTAAACCACACAAATTCCCTATCACGGACACCATTTTAGATGTCGAACATGATATTCCGAACCGACATTCTCTGTAACTTCCAATTAGTAGTGTGTTACAAACAGTTGTTCTGTTGTGTTAACGATTCGCGTTGGATAGAGTCCTACCTGTGTGAGAATGCCTAACCGATTTGATCCAGAACGCTTGCGCAGATTCAGGAAGTGCATAAAGAGCGAACATACGGGAAATCCTCCAAAACGACCATGCCCCGATGCCGAGCGAGCTCGTAGAGGTAATGCGTTGCCAACAACTAGTTGGACGCTGGAGAAGGTCCTTCAACTCGAGGTAGGAAATTGATATTTATTAAATTTAAATCAATTTGACAAAGTGCATGCCATCATAGAAATTGAATATCTCTCTATGTTATTGCTCCCTGTCTTAATAAATTTCAACATAGTATTCATTGTATTCTGGTGATGACATGCGCCGCGTGCTTTTACATCATACGAACCGACAAATGATATCGATACAAATAATGCGCTGAACATATTTTAATGCGTGATTATTTTCTCAGGTGTTTATTTCATATTAATAAGAATTTATCATATATTAACCAATCTTTTCTCCCATACCCATTGCAAAGAATAATGATATTTTATAAAACTCACTCTCTTCTGCGAGATCTAATATATTTTTATATATTTCGTTTTTCTTAACGTTTTAGCCATAATGGATTCTCTAATTTACCTGATATTCACACAGAAACATGAATAATAATTTCACAAGAAAACCATAGGCCATATTTTAGGTACGCATTTAACCTTCTATTCCCATCTATGGCCTAATGTATTCATCACATAGTAAAATGTAGAATATAAACGTTTTCAATGGAAAAGTAAGAGTGAGCGGTTGTGTATTTTTCGAAGGGCCTATTCATACCAACACCTATATAACTAAATTAATATAAAGGGAATTTTAATGTTTTGAAATGGAATGGCCGATTGATCACATGAGAAAGTCATTTAGATGTTATCAAGTAGCTTTATATTCCGTATAGTATACCGAATATAGCCGAATGCCCGGAGCGATGAAATAAACAAACTTCACTGAAATTCGTCCGAACAAGAATCCTTAATGATATCCATATCCATCGAAATTTTTCGACTCAATAATGTTTGTTGGTGACTTTTCATGGTCCAGTACAGCAAACGTCTTGTTAAGCATGTCTTAGCAAAGGTATAACTAGCTGAATATCGTTTCTAGCTAAATTATTGTATGAGTTATAGTTAAAATTGTACTCGTGCGCTACATAATCGACTGAGTCAAGGGACATGTACCCTTTATACTTGTATATAACCTTATAACAACTGCAAGATAATTTTTGTTATATTCTGTTTGATAAAACTTCCAGAACTTTGAACATGTTTTGAGACGCTTACACATCTGAAAATGTTGCAATTGATTATTGTGTTTTCATAGCAATCACTAAACCTGTCGGATATTTTCTGATAACGAATTTTATCGTAATTTGAATTCTAGAGTATTTCAATGTTTATTATTACTCTTGAAATCCAGAATTGCTAAAATTGCATAAATTGTAAATTTTTGATTCTTTTAAGTTGAATTATGCAAAGGCATACTACAACTCAGATTGTATACAAATGATCCAAATGGTATGGTATTTAAATGGTGAATGTTGAAAAGGAGATAAGTTAACAGTCAAACTATATGTTTGTATGTACGTATTATAGAATTTCCTCCGCTGCCTGTCGTTACTGAAATCCCCCAAACGATGCAAAACATTGTTGATGGTTCCGGCGATGGTGAGAATTCCGAGATGCAGGCCATTCAGGCACAGTATGACATACGAATAAACATTTAGTAATATCAAGTGCCTATGTTTATAAGAATGACTAAAACTATCATTAATTTAATAATTTTATATTCCATAAAAGATCCTCAACTATCTTCTAGCCCTTAAAGATAGTCCATCGTAAAACGTGCAACCGTGACCGTGTCATCGTTTAAACCACAAGGCCCTTTTCAGGGCCACCAAAGAGTTATAAAGAGTGTACAAGAGAATTTTCCCACATACTGACTTCATAAAACCAAACGGCCCTTTTCAGGGCCACCAAATAATATCTCAAGAGCGTACAATAGAATTTTCCTACATACTGGCTTCAGAACGCTGGTCTAATGTCCCATAAGAGCCGCACCCGTCATATTGTGACTTAAACTGCTTCTATCGGTAAGGGTAAGCGACCGGCACGAATAATTGAAACCATTATAACGCTAATAATAGCCACACAGAATTTCCCTGACATTATAATACATCAATTGGTTTAACGTAGTCTACGTCAACCGGTCGTGTCTTGTACACAACCCCACTGATTTTTTTTTCTAGTTTTATGAATTAAGGCATTGCTGTATTCGATTTACTTAATACAACATCCCACAAAACAAGCTCAAGTAAAACTACCTCCAAACACTTTAGTGATATTCATGTATGATTTATTAGCCATTCAATAATTAAAACATTATAATTCACTATACAATGATTTTGTTCCTTAGGTTTGTGTTAAGATGAGGCACTTGAATATAAACAACCGCAAACTCAAGCATTTCCACTTGAAATTTTCCACTAACAACCTTTTTACTATGTTATTGATACAACAGGCCATAATTGGGAACATACAAAAAAATATGTACCCAACATTGGGTCTACGATTTTCTTGTAAAATCATTGTTACTTTAGCTATGTGAACAGTAAGTTTGTAACGTGTAACTATTTTCTGCACATCCAGACTGCATTGCTTGCTTTATCGACTCAATTAAGCCAAATTTAGATCACTTAAAGATCGTGTAGATCATCTGTTCAGCTTAACCAGTGAAATCATGATGCCCCAAAAGTGCAAGAAATCGAAAATTATGCGGAAGTAAACAACCATAAGTTGATTGATATTGTCTCAATTGCTTTGGATATCATCGGTCATCCTAATAGCAACGTGATTTTGTTGATTACCGCTACATTAATGACACATTTGCTACATAGGCCGAACGAAGGAGCTAGGCTAACATTACATCCCCTTACCCTACATCTTTTTTTGAATTGCGTATGTTTCAGTTTCATAATTTTACACGAAATCTTTCTTTGCGTTCCCCGACTATTACATTCCCCGACTTTACGTTCCCGGACTATTTACAAACATGGATTAGGTCTCGTGTAAAATTCATAATTTTTAAGTGTGTAGTGCTTGCTCGGAACTTCTCAAGATTGCTCAGTATTTTTTCGCGATTCCCAGTCAAAACGCCAACTTTGAGCGTTTATTCAGCTTCATGAACAACTTTTGGTCAAATAATCGAAACCGTTTGCTGCTCAAGTCGGTTGAATCTTTGAATAGGTGAAATTCAACTATCGACTAGATTGCGTTCAGTTTTATGAGATGATTGAAAACGACAAACAATTGTTGGATATTGGCCGAAGCACTGATAAGTACAAGAAGTGAAAGCTTTGTGCTATTTTTATGTGTTTTTTTATGAATGAAACTTGATCCAAGTAAAAAACGATTAGGCAAAATTTTGTTTTATTATTATCCAAAAAAAATGTGTACTCTTTTACGTAAATTCATAAATGTACTCTTTTCAGTCCGGTACAATATGGTAACCCTAGGACGGCATCAGAACTAAAACTATCGAAAAGTACCGTTCCTTGAGATTGCAAAAATACTCCAAGCTTCCCTCATTGAACTTGTAATATGAAAAAAAAATCTGTTTTTAGATTTCCATTAAAATATAACATTTTACGTGTAGTATCAAAATTGTCTAGGTTAACAATTATTTGCGCCCAAAACTCTAACAATGTGCTATGAAGGTAAAAAAAACCTACCCCATGGAGAATAATCTGGCTGCATCAGTTCAGTATCATAAAGCGGTCGCAATCCGCGGGACTCATTTTCAATGAATAAATATTTATCGTTGATCTGTCCCTTTCCGCTGGGAATTGATAGAGCACACCCGGAAAGGGAAAATAACCCTTCCTACCCAGCCACACGAGCAAATATCCGTTGCACATTCATTGTATCCAGTTTTTGTTCACATAGGAAGTTATCTAATGACAGATCAACTTTATTTATTTATTTTTTTCAACTGTCCACCACCAAATGGTGCATGCAAAAATCGGTTTAAAAAATTATGTTAAGTTCCTTCCCAATCAGCTTGAAACAAAATCCAATAATCAAACCAAAGAGAACCAACAACTTTCCAAAACTTCTTGATTGAGATTTCTAGCAAAAGAAAAAAAAGAATGAAATCTTTCACACAGCATAAGTGGATTTTGCTTTTCCTTTATCCAAGTTTGTACCTCTGAATTGAGACCATCGAAAAGAGCATGCCATGGAAAAAAAAGAACTTGCAAGGTTTCAAGACTATTTCGCACTGATTACACTCTCTTTGAAGCTCTGGAATCGTCTCTATTATGCTCTTCGATTGCCTGGTGTAAGACTTCAGTTCATAGACCGGTTCAATTTGAACAGAATACTATGGGGTCTTGAGGTCCAGTTTGCGCTGAAATCCGACGCAAGTGCACCAGTCTAAAGTTTAATCCAGGTAGAAAAGTGAGTTTCACCTCCAATCCGAGCATGGAAAACTGCGTCCGTCTCGAGTTAGGCGTACACTACTTTCAAAGGGATAAATCGTGACGGTGGAACCTCTGCACCTGAAGTGAAGCGTTTCGTTCGGCGAGCCAGCAAGTAATCGAAAGAAGAAGAAAAAAAAACTCCAGCATTGCGCTCAAACACATACTTACACACATTTGTGCTCGTTCGCGCTTGTTTGCTAATCGAAAAGTTCAATAGAAGAAAAATTTTCAACTCGTTTCACGCTGGTTGATTGCAAACAACGAACGGGCCACCCTCCCTCCCCCCTGTTGGGCTAACCATCCCGTGTGCGATGGTGCAGCTACCATGTTTCCTTCCCCCCGGACAAATCCGACCAGGAACGAGCATACTTCTTTTTTTTCCATTGGTATGTGGCTTTTGGGGACTGGAGGCAAAAGTTCCATCCCGTTTAAACTTCACGCATTCACGCTTCCAGGGAGACTTCATTCGAGCGGACAGTTTTAATTGTGTGACATAACGAAGTGCAGATGGTAGTAGGCGAAAGAATCCTGCCGGTACGAAGGGGGGGAGCTTGTCCTTTGACCCAACGTCGTGCGGTAATGCAATATGAAATTCATGCCATTCAGCTCAATGATTGCAGTGGGCGGGTTCCCAAGCAATGCAATTTTATCGCTGATGGCAACATTGAAATTTCCCATGGCAAAGATCTGTAGTGACTTATGTAACTCTCATTCACCGGATATGAAACCGGTCACAATATGTGAACCACCAACACACCCCTTCCCCCAATCAAATGTTAAAATGAGTAGAGTAATTGTGAATGTGAGATAACACATGCAGGAGAAGCTTTTTTACTAGTTCTACATGGACACTATTAGTTTTACAAAAATCATACAGTTTGTAACGAAATTTAAACTCTCCATTGCTAAAGAATGTACTTATCTTATTATTTCTCAATACTTTAGCCGCCATTTGTTTCGAAATATTCGAAATACATTGGAGAGTAAATCTTATTCATCAGCGAATGACGTTATTATATGCTGGCGTACTTGATTTTACGACATTTTTAATTAAAATCCAATCATATTTGTTTTGCAGTAGCTTCTCTTCTATAATATACGTACGTCAGCAGTTTAGGAATGAATTTTGAGTGTTACCATTAGTAATATCGCCTTATCTCTACCGAACCTGCTGCTTTGTCAAAACCTTCCATAGCACTATGGTCCGAATGGACAAATTTCACGACAAAAATCGATAACTCGAAAACCATTAACTTTAGACAGATGGTGTCTTCGGGAGGTTTAATTTTTTAAATAAGATCTATCTTTTGGTTTGGGCTGTGACTAGAGTGGTCCTTTAATGTTCATAATAAAAATTTCAACTTTTTATTCTTATGGTTTAGAGGATTTTTTGCTTCAACAGAATTGTAGATATTTTAATTTAATGAAACTTTAGTGAATTTTTTTTAATTCTATCTCATCTACGTATCGTTTTATAACAGTTTTTCTAACTTTCCTTAGGGTGGGACTTGAAAAAAAAACAGTTTTTTGCTGTATTTTTTTAATTTCAATTTGAATTTGAAAACTCTGTATAGATGACTTTTAGGGTATAAAATGACGCACATTTTGAAGATACAAGACAGTTGCTAGTTATTGTATTAGAAAAGTTGTAGTGGTTGAAGTGTAAAAAAATATACGTTTTTGCAAGATATCTTATTCTTTTATTTACAAATATTTGCAAACACAGAGTCCGTGAACTGAAAGTACAAACTTCCATCACAAGATCTATGCAAAATTGTTTGTCCCCTTTTGTCCCCTTAAGGGAGAAAAGGGATGAATTTGAGAACCATATAAATGAAAAGTTGAAATTTTTATTATGAACATAAGAGGACCACCCTTGTCACAACTCAAACCAAAAGATAGCTCTTATTTTAAAAATCAAATCTCCCCAAGACACCATCTGTCTAAGATTAATGGTTTTCGAGTTATCGATTTTTGTCGTGAAATTTGTCCATTCGGACCATAGTGCATAGTAGAACATTTGTTTCAAATCGGTTACTTTTGTGCTACTTATTTGAGTCACAATCAGGTTTCAGCAACTAATGTCCGCCCTAACAGCTGTCAAAACTTTTTTTTATTCTATCAGGTCGGATCTAGATCCGCTCTGGATCCAACCCAACATCTATGAGGTTCGCTCTAAACCTTTTTCAAGGTCTAAACTGGTTTCACTAATACACACAAACAAAATAGCAAAATAAAATGTTTACCACGCTCATTCGGACTTACCCAAAATCGTGTAAAGTTAACACAAAATCATAAACATGAGAACTACCGGGTAAAAACCCAAATTTGGGAACACCCAGTATTTATTTGATTTAGGGTTAACTCTACTCATTATCATAAAATGTGTTTTTTTTTAAGTATAAATTGGGTAAAATATTAAAATATAAAAAAAAAACCTAGGCTGCGATAGTTAAGTGTTTTCTCATCTTTAGAATTGTCCCGTGAATTCAAGGTTTTATATGGGTATCAAAATTCATGAAATTTCTCCAGTAGGGTATTTCTTAACGTTTAGCAATCGGATGATTTTTCTTCGGACTTGTCAATCCGGAACAGGTTCCGATGAGGCCTCGATTGGTCATGAACATTTTCAGTAGAAACCCCTGGCAATATGGGTATCGAAATTCATAAAATTTCGCCAGTAGGCTATTTCTCAATAACTATAAATTAGAAGAAAAATTAGTAATCTCCATTTAATTCCAACTACCTTTGCTTATCTTTGACAGATACGCGTATTTCGTCTAAAATGTGCAGACTTCTTCAGTGTCTCGTACTAATAACTCGACTGAATGAAAACCTTCGCCACCTGCCGTATATATACTATTTTCTAAATACAAATCGTTTACCTATCATTATGTTGTTTATACCTATCTTATTATTAGTTTTTTTATACCTATCCTGAGACAAAAACAAGTGTACTTAATATCTAACTCGCTTCTTTCTCATCTATACCTAACATACTTATTGTGTAGCAGCGGGTGCTCCGCTTCGTCGGGTTTGATGTCGTTTGGGTAGTAAGTTGAACAGCCATGTGTAACCGTTACCTTGGTCTTTGTTTAGTAGATTTGTGTTCTGTTGTTTGTTTATTTCTAAGCTTTCTGCGACGTCTAATTTCAAGGAGGTTCAAGGAGCATCTAGCGTGAAGTAACTAAGGCTGTCAAACAGAACGAGAAAGGAATTTCCACGTAGCACAAATCAACGGTCGCCAGAACACATTTTCACGGAAAATCACGACATAACGACGAATGACATCACAATATTACGGACTACATCTACACCTGAAAATTAGACGTCGCAGAAAGCTTAGAAATAAACAAACAACAGAGACACAAATCTACTAAACAAAGACCAAGGCAACGGTTACACATGGCTGTTCAACACTACTCCAAACGACATCAAACCCGACGAAGCGGAGCACCCGCTGCTACACAGTCAGTATGTTGGGTATAGATAGAAAGAAAGCGAGTTAGATATTAAGTACACTTGTTTTTGTCTCAGGATAGGTATAAACAAACTAATAATAAGATGGGTATAAACAACATAATGATAGGTAAACGATTTGTATTTGAAAATAGTATATATGCGGCAGGTGGCGAAGGTTTTCATTCAGTCGAGTTATTAGTACGAGACACTGAAGAAGTCTGCACATTTTTAGACAGAAATACGCGTATCTGTCGAAGATAAGCAAAGGTAGTTGGAATTAAATGGAGATTACTAATTTTCTTCTAATTTATAGTTATTGAGAAATAGCTACTGGCGAAATTATATGAATTTCGATACCCATATTGCCAGGGGTTTCTACTGAAAATGTTCATGACCAATCGAGGCCTCATCGGAACCTGTTCCGGATTGACAGAGTCCGAAGAAAAATCATCCGATTGCTAAACGTTAAGAAATACCCTACTGGAGAAATTTCATGAATTTTGATACCCATATTGCACAGGGTTTCTACCAGAAAATGTTCATGGCCAATCGAGGCCCCACAGGAACCTGTTACAGAATGGCCGTTCCAGGAACAAGTTTGCATATGTCCCACAATAGGATAGAAATAGTTTCTAGGAGTTATTCCTAACATTTCGACATCCATTCTTGCAAATTCAATAGATGTTTCAAGATTGTGTCTCCGTACAGGAACACAGCCCCGGTAAACCGGATTTACGGGAACCAGATGAATTCAAATGGTCATTGCCTATAATGTCCATAAAGCCAATGAGTTTTGGAATCGACCGGTGCCAAAAGAATTAAAATCGGTCAATAAAAGCCAGAGTTATGATCATATGAATTTGGTGGGTACCCGGGTACCCTGTCGATCACTTAAGGGGTAAAAAAAATCGAGGTCCCCCCCTTCGGCACCCCTTGCTACTATGCGAAATGTTTTTATGTAAAAAGTTGCCCTCCAACTATAATTAGGATGTCACTAAATTTCAGCTTCCTAGTTTAAAATAAACTATGAAATTTAGTAATGTAAAACATGAAAAGGTACCAGGGTACCCTGTCGATCACATAAGGGTTAAAAATAACGTTCATTCTCAAATGACGGCCAGGATGTATTCCTTTGTCTTTGCGACATGTTGCGAATAGATGCACCCTTTTAGAATCAAGATTAAAATCCGTTGTCATATCCGGCTTCCCTTTTTAACAGATTTCACATAGTTACCTGAATCAAACACTTTAGTTTTTTTTTATCTGAAAGCCACCACATGAATATACAAAACGTTGAGAAATATCTTATTGGAGAAATTTCATGAATTTTGATACCCATATTGCCAGGGTTTCCTTGTAAATATGTTCATGGCCACTTGAGGCCCCACGGGAACCTGTTCCGGATTGACCGGTCCAAGGACAAATCATCAGATAGCTTCAAAACGTTGAGAAATATCCTACTGGCGAAATTTCATGAATTTTGATACTCATATTGCCCGGGTTTCTTTTGAAATATGTTCATGACCACTCTAGGCCCCACGGGAACCTGTTACTGAATAACCATTGCAGGAACATTTCGGCATGTGGCCCACAATGGAATTTAAATATTTTCTAGGAATTATACCAAAGATTTTGGCTGCCATTCCTGGAAATTTAATTGAACTTTCCAGATAGTGCCTCCGTACCGGACCACAGCCCCGGTAACCCGGATTTACGGGATCCAGATGAATTCAAACAGTCGTTGCTGATAATTTCCCTAAAGTCAATGAGTTTTGGAATCGAACGGTGCCAAAAGAATTAAAATCGGTCAATAAAAGCCAGAGTTATAACCATTTGAATTCGGTGGGTACTCGGCTACCCTGTCGATCACTTAGAGGTGTTTTTTTTTTGTCGAACACATAAAGGTTAAAGAACTAAAAAATATATTATTTTTTTTAAACAGTGCAAAACTAAATGCCCACTTCAAAAATCTATTTGTTTTCGAGAAGTTTCCGTGGAAAGACCGCTCGATTGTGTATGTTTTGATATTTTGACGTGTTTTGAAGCAAACGGTTATTGTGCTTGTTAAGCACCCACTATGTCTAACTACTTAGGGCTTTAGTAGCTAGATGATCCCTACGACCTGCCTTTGATCGCTTTGCCATTTTTGTTGGAATTCGAGGATGATCTGAGAGGCTGCTACGCATACCGCGTCCCAGACGTCCCGGTCCATCTTCTGGATCCCGGAGTCGTATCATGACCGCTTACGGCTAGCTTACTACTGTAGCTCGTGGTACTCATGGAAGTGATCCATGCCGGTCCACTGTACCTATGTATAGACCGGGTGACACTGGCCAGGAGCTTCCGCATACTCCCTTGCACCGCAGAGCTATTCGACATCATGCGGGACAATGTCGATATAGCCAAAGAGGCTTTCCTGCAGGCGTAATCGACGTGACTGATAAAGGACAGCTTATCGTCAATTATGACCGCAAGATACCTCAAAGACATCTTCGATTCAATTGTGCATTGATTTTCGGTTATTAACCACTGTGACCTCAGTCTTATGGTGGGCTAACTCCAATTGCCTGGAACTCATCCATCTCTCCACAATGCCAATGGAGTGCGAAGTCGTTAGCTCCACCTCTTCATTGGATTTACCACATATCTCCAGGGTGATGTCGTTCGCGAACTCGACTATCTTCACCCCGTTCGGAGGCTCAAGCCATAACACTTAATCGTACATCGTGTTCAATAGCACCGGACCCAGGATCGAACCTTGTGGGACACCTGTGGTGATCTGAACACGTTTCTGGCCTACATCTGTGATGTATACTAGTACGCGATTCTGGAAATAGCTTCCAAGAATCTTGCACTGGTGCCCAAAAACCTCAAGGCGTTGGAGCGAGTCGGTGATAGCCACCCAATTGGTGCTATTGAACGCATTTCTCACGTCAAGGGTGACCACTGCACAGTAGCGTACTCCTCGCCTCTTGCTGTGGATTGCCATTTCAGCCATCTGGTGACGGACAAAATGTCATCCACCGTCGACTTTCCTTTATGGAAGCCAAACTGGTTGTTAGACATACCGCCTATATCCTTCGTATATTTTGTCAGTCTGTTGAGGACTACCCACTCGAGCACTTTACCCGCTGTATCCAACAGACATAAAGGTCTATGTGCCGATGGATCCCCAGGTGGTTTCTCTGTCTTTGGTAGCAACACTAGGGTCTGAATTTTCCAGGCATCCGAGAAGACGCCCTCGCCCAGACACTTTTGCATCACCACCCTGAACATTTCGGGAACCAGCAAGATAGCCGTCTTGATGGCCAGGATATACATTTGTTCACCTTTAGTGACTTTGCTATCGCAAAGAGTTCTTCGTTCGTCACCGCCACCTTGCCACTTGCCCCCGTTGTGCCGTTGTCAATGCCCACGTGGTAACGGGTGGTCGGCTGAGCCGCATGTTTATGACAGCGTTAAGGTCTGTGTTACTGGAACCCTGGTCATGGAACACAGCAAACGGCTTGACCTGGTGTATTTGTACACGTGATCTCGTTTGATTGAGTTGAAAAAAATGTAGAACATAGTTATTTCAAAAGCAATTTTCTTGTGTATCCGAAAATTGGTAGTTCGTGACGTGAATCAGACCGGGCTATCGCTAGGGTCTGATCGAACTGTTCGTCGCCTTCTTGTAGCACATGGGCTGATTAACAAAGTTGCAAACGGCTCAGGTTTTCTATTGAGCATGCTGACTAGCTTGAATAGTTCTGGAAAACGGTTCTCTGGGCGGACGAATCAAAATTCGAGCTTGTGAAGAGCTTCAAGAGCGCCACATCCAAGGCACGATGAAGTATGGAAGAGGAAATGTGATAGTCTTGGGGTGTTATTCGTAGATTGAAGTGGGTAGCCTTGTTAAAATCTACAGGATAATGACAGCAGATTCCTACATCAACATCCTGCGAGTAAATCTTGAGGCTTCGCTGATCCAGCCGTGCTCTTGAAGAGAATTTCGTATTTCAGCAGGACGGTGACTCGAAGCATGCTGCAAAGAAGACCAAGTCTTTCTGCCGGTCGTAAAGGATCAAACCGCTGACATAGAATCAACAAAGCCCGAACCTCAACCCCATCGAGAATTTGTGGGCGATTCTAGATGCCAGGGTTAACAAAACAGATGTTACCAATTTTTTAAACCCTGAAGCGCGCTTGAGAAGAAATTGATCCACAGCACCCAAGGAACTTCGAGGAGAGCATGCCGAAGCGCTTGCAGCTGATTCTGAAGGCCAAAGGAGGGCACATACATTAATAAAAGGCTTTTCTTGAACTTAAATTTCAAGAAGTGAAAATGAAGTGGGCACTTATTTTTGTCACTTTTTTTTCGGCACGAATTGATGTTTTTTCTTCAAGTCGAATTATTTTTTAATTATTATGTATTGTATAAGTGAAACATGAAAAGAATATGAAAAATAAGATATCAAAAAAGACTACAGTGTGTTTACTTTAGTTTGAACCAAATAAATGCAAGAAATTAAAAAAAAAATTATGAGGTGGGTACTTTATTTTGCCTATCAGTGTAAGTCATCCTTGCACTGATGGTGGATTCTTATTATTAATGTATTATTAATAAGTGATTCCTCGCCAAATGACCGATCGACCAAGCTTCATGGTCAATTATTGGAATGATATTTCGCACATGCTCTCGGTGTCGGAGATTGATCATTTTCCACTAATAGAAAGACAAAAATTGATACTCGAATAAGTTTTGAAAAGGTCGTAAGTGTTATTACATAAGTTTTATTCAAACTATTTTTACTCGACAACTGTTGATTGTATGAATAAACTGTCCGAGAAAGAAAAGTAGGGAAATAATAAAGATTTATGGAGATAATATTAGACTGGTCGAAAAAAAAATCTATGGTAGAAACATGATAATAAGGTTAATATCAAATGAAAAAAAAAAAACAACATGTATTTCCATTTTTTCCGCCAAATTTTCATAAAAATAAATTTAAAAATTTGAACGCACCTCTTCATGATCTCAGATGAATGGAGAAATTAATACAAAATAAAGTTTCTGAAAGAGACATTTTGGGTTTATTCCCAAAAACATGAATTATTTCCAAATAAACACATATGGGCGATGGCAAATTAGGATTTCGGATCCAATTTTGAACAAACAAAGTGAACAGAATAAACTTTTCAATACCGGTAACTTACAGTACGAAATGCCTGCCGGAAGTTGCGTAGTATCGCTTTCGATATACGATAAAAAATAATGTTAAAAATAAAACAAAATACTTCTGTTTCGCCCTATTCAAAATTAAACTGCGACTCTCTATCAGCAACAAGTTGGGTTTTGAATTGTACATGGAATTGCCTACAATTCACATTCCACAGCCTTACTTGTCCTACCCCGCATGGGGATGTGTGGCAAAGTGTATGCGTTTGTTTCGAAATACTGCCAAACGTTTGCATTAAAAAATGGACTTTTTTCGGAAGGTGATAAAAAAAAGGTAAGACAGATAATTGCTTTTGATAAATTTCCCATGGACGGTAATTATTCAAGCTCACTTGCAAAAAAATTCTACGCCCTTGCGAGCGGAGTATTCGCCATGGTGGATGACAACATGCGTGTAGGCATGTTTTTGAGTTCTTTCTTCCTAAAATTTATCCATTCCTTCTCAGTTTTCGCGACAAAATTGTTGGAGTAGATCTTACGCTTCAGGTTGGCCCAGAAATTCTCGATGGGCTGCAGCTGGGGGACGTTAGGCGGTCTCACCAATTTGGGCACCACATCGATATTCAGCCGCTCCATCTCCTCCAACGATCGCTTCGAGTAGTGTGCCGACGCCAGATCCGGCCAGAACACCGCGTCTTCGCTCTTGTGGTATTTCTTGAAGAACGACGCAACTTTCGGCAGGCATTTCGTACTATAAATTTCCCCGTTCATAGCCTTCAGCCACAGCAGCACCTTGCTGAGGAACTTGGTGTGTGAAATGAACTTCACCTCGGAGCTCACTTCCTTCGTGGGGGAAGTAAAACACGAAGTCTTCTTCCTCTTTCTTCTTGTCACTCAGGGTTGGAGCTTCTTGTCACTCAAGGTTGTCGGCCGTCCGGAACCGGGCTTTCATTCGATGCACTGATTGTTGTCTTATAGTGCCAAAATGATGTAGATGCCGGGATGGGCGTATCCGGCATCCACAAAGTGCCGCACGATGTCCGATTTCGACGTAGTGGGTTGCCATTCTCAGAGCGCTGCACCTCTGAAAGGAGTTGCTTCACTGTTTCTGCCAGTTTGACTGATAGAGCTGTCAAATTTTATCTGCTGACTCTTGGGTTACTATGATTGACGCTGCATGGGTAGTTTTTTCAGTCCGGGCGAAGGTGAACCCAAGAAAAATCAGCAATTTTAGTCCTTTTTTTGTAATGCAAACATTAACAAAAGCCCTACGCTCAATTTAAAAAAAATACTAATATTAATTTTTCAAAAACTGCCAAGCCCGGATGATCAATACTTTCTCTTCACATATTTGGTTCTACCAGAATTTGCTGTCCACTCCTAGGGTTGCATGTTGAGAAGAAGGATATTTCCGATTTTCAAACATTATGATTGACTGCGTACTCCATGCAACAACAAAAAACATGATTAGTTTAATGTACACCATTTTAGACTCAAATAACCTTTCGCCCACGATTTTAACACACGACGCGCCCATCAATTTCTTCTGGTGGTTTCGACAGGAAATAAGTTTTCTTTGGTATGGTCGAGAATTTAAAGAAAAAATGTCCATAGAAGGGAGCAAAATTCGGAAAATAACCTGAATCTTGACGCTTTTCAATCTCCGCCTTGCATGTGATCAATCCTATCATTCAGAGTGGGAAGGATTCCTTTTTTTACATCCAAAATGTAAAAGCAAGATTATGATGCAATTCCGCATGATTTTGTTTCATTTCTCGTAATGGATTGTAAACTGAAGATAAAATGAAATATTGGTCGTGGGCAAATAAGCAACACATTCGCTTAGAAAAATTAAATGTGTCCGTGAGGTTGGAGCCCGATATTTTGATGGCACGCATAAAACAACACCGCGGCCGCTAGCGTGATTGCTCTAAATAGTAACCCTCCAGCCACTTTGACAAGTTCAGTTGTTTGCAATAAAAGTCGTTCAGTTGCTTCGATTTTCGAGGCACCACGCGTTACAGCAATAAAGCAAATGTCGCCCATAAAACGCAGAGTGATCAAAAAGGGGAAAATTTGATGACAGAGAGATGGAAGTGCGATGACGAGTGAAAATCAAAATAGAACACTGACAGTGCAATACCATCACTTTTGGGTGTACAGTGAAGTCCCGGACTTGCTTAACCAGATGTAAATGTACGTCAAAATACCTCAATACAATATGGATGCTCCATGATTTTGTCAACAGTGACAAAATCCTCAATTATTCATTTCTCGGACTTTCTGAATTGTTATTTTTTTCATGAAATTAAGAGATCATTTCGTTGAAATATGCAGCGTTTTGTTTGAGTTGATTCTGGTCCTCGTCTGACTCGAAACCAAAAATATGTTTACGTAATCTTTCTTTAACTGCCATGTATTTCTTCCGAGTGTAGGCTGAACTTTTCAACTTCCTCGCAGAAACTGGCGAAACGTTAATCCCAGCGTTTTCGGCGTTATGCAATTCAACGTTATGTAGAATGGATAAATTCTGTGTGACGCTTTCTTGTGACGAAGCTGATGCTATCGACGGTACCTCTTCTAGGTAGCTCCTTGACCCAGAAGGTTGTGGTTCTTCAACTAGTTGTGCATCGTTATAGACGTTAATGTTCACATTGTTGAATAATCGACACGAATCACAAATTGACACCATAGTAAAGACTGGACTCGGAAAAAAATAGACACACAAAAATTATCACCAAAAATTCATTTTAAGTCGGATACTTCTCAAATTCCCAGGGTTATAACTATATATTAGCTATGTTTGGCATAATTTATTTATTGAATTTCCTCCCCCAAGCTGAATGCTCGAACATTTCTCTTAACACTGCCCATTACACAATTTCTCCCAGTTTTTCTTCAAAGCTTCATCGGTTTTGAATGGTTCTCCGTTTTTCTTCCACTTCTTCTTCATTATCGCCTTAAAACTTTTCGATCGGACAATGTTCTGGTGTATTTGGCGGGTTCGCCTCCTTCGGGACCACGTCTTTCGCTTTGTACCAATCCATAACAGGCTTGGCGTAATGGCACGAAGCGAGATCCGACCAGAACAGCGTGGGACCACGGTGAGAGCGCAGGAAGGGCAGCAAGCGCTTCTGCAAGCATTCCTCTCGATCAATCTGCCCGTTTATGGTGCCGGTTGTAACGAACGGCTTGTTGTACCGTCCGCACTCGCAGATCGCCTGCCACAACAGGTACTTTCTCGCGAATTTGTCCATCTTTCTCTTCCGGAACCTTCATGCGGGACGTACCGACAAAAAACTCGAGGCCGGGGATTTGTTTGGTGTCTGCCGTGATATATCTCTCGTCGTCCATGACGAGACAGCCTGGCTTGACCAGCCACTCACGGTACTGCTTCCGCACACGCAGTTTGGCCACCGTGTTTTGCTTGTCAGTTCGGTTTGAGACCTTCCTGACCTTAAAAACACGTAGTCCAGCCCATTTCATGGTCTGCTG
Source organism: Aedes japonicus (assembly GCA_034211315.2). Lineage (NCBI taxonomy): Eukaryota > Metazoa > Arthropoda > Insecta > Diptera > Culicidae > Aedes > Aedes japonicus. The sequence continues at coordinate 44,859 of JASCZW010006614.1, forward strand.
GACGAACCTTTTCGACGAATTGACCTTTTTGGCCACGTCTCGGGTGGAAAGGTGCGGGTTATTCTTAAAGTACTGCCTTATCTTCCGCGCCTTCTCTGGATAATCCGTTTTCGGTTTTCGGCCGCTTCCGGCGCGCCGCTCGATGGTCTTCGTCTCCTGGAACATCTTCACAACGCGGGACACGGTGGAATGGTGGATTCCAAGCCTTTTGCCGATCCATCTGTGCGACTGACCAGGATTATCGATCACCGTGCCCAAGATTTGCTGGCGTAGCTCTTCTTGTTTCGAATGCATCTTTAAAACTACTTGACAGATCCCGATAAAATACATAAAACATAAACAACTAGTATTACCTAAAATTTCATTAATTTTTACCCACGCGATAAAAGTTACACCCAGAGGTATATCGAGTCCACTTTAGTGGTTGTCAAATTGTATGTCCGATGATTTCTAAATCTCATTAGACAAATATTCTGATGGAAATAATTAAAAATGAAATTGAAATAAAAGCAAACATGCAAAAAAATGGCATCAATAAACATTGACTCACTACTTTTCCAAACAAAGTTGTCCAGCTTTGAAAAACTGTTTTAATTCATTATGCTTAAACAATTTGAAAACTATACAATAGAAGTAAATATTTACTGTAGTGTGCCAGGTATCTAGCTCAACTGGACAATCCTATGTTGTACACAATCCCCCTATTTTTTCTACCATCATTTCTAGCAATCATTTCTAGAAAAATCAACAATGCAAGTAAACAAGGGTTTATTATATTTATTAAATCATCGAACACATCGGTTTTGCTCATTTCCCTAGAGTGCAAAAAAAACATGTAAACTGATTGAAAATTCATTAAATGCATCGTACTAAGATTGCTTTTCTCATCTCCCGTACACGTTTTTATCGTTGCAGATATCGAAAGCATACCGATGGTGAGGTACGTCGCAGTTGCAGGGCGGAACGTCACACTAAGCTGTCCCGGAGTTAATGAACACTCACTGGTGGACACGCTCACCTGGAAAGCCAGCCAAACGGTAGCCGAGTTTGTCAGCGGACTACCACAATCCAGTAATAATAGGGTGAGTTTGTTTTTAGTTTCCATCCCTGTGCTAATCAATGATGAATGGCTAGGGAAGTAAATATTCCATCTTTTCCCCAACACAGACTGTGTTGTTATTAATTATCATCGCTCGCCTTGCCTTGGGATGGTGCTATTTTTTCTGCTCTCCACTAATTACACCGTTTTTGCTTGAATTCTCCTCGTTTTTGCTTGCAGATAACATTGCTACCTGATAATTTTAGTCTTCACATAAGTCCAACGGTTGCCTCGGACACGGCAGAATACAGCTGCCTGGTAAATGACCGGCACAGCCCAGAAGCCATCGTGGATCTGCTAGTACAAGGTACGTCCTTGGATGAATGTAGAATCTAGCACCGAAGCGTGATGTATTCTAATGAACGAGCATGTTGGACAATTATTATTATTTTGTATAACCAAACTACTTGTTTGCAGACGTTCCGGAACCACCGGGTCGGCCACTGGTTCTCAGCTTCACGTCACGTTCCGTGCACTTATCGTGGGCGCATTCACAGGATCCCAGGAATGCACCCGTAATGTATTTCATCATCGAGTCTAGGTAAGTGAACATAATATTTGATGCTGAGCAGTGGACGTTAATTGGGTGTGATGAAAAGCAAATGGATATGCTTACATACTTGTGTTTTAAGCAGAATCATAATGTTTGAAAATGAAAGCGCATTCGTTGAATTCGTTATTCATGATTTCTCCCCAATGTTGTTGAAATAAAATTCAATTAAATTAAATGACAAGAGAAATCTCGTTGCAACATAATTCAATGAACAACATTTTACCAAACGGCAAGTTATTTAGTCTGAATGGGTACCAGAATCAACAGGAAACGCCCGACAGAGAAGCTTCAAACTCCGGCAACACTCCGACCCTTATGCAGCCTTGCTCTGACTGAAGTTTCTGAAGCCACCATTCACCTCGGCTGTTGTGACAGTCGACCCACTATTGAGTAGGTACCTGAATTAATGGCTTACTGTTCCGCTTTCCATCACTTGCGTGCAAAAGCTACCCGGGAATTCTGCCTCTAGAATTCTAGCCCCGGTAAAACAATGGAGGGCGAAAGATAAATAAGGATTACTTCCGGGAAGCAAGCGCCAACCATTCAGTGGCGAAGAGAATGGGACGCTGTTGCTGGTGGGAAAGCTAGTTTCTATCCACTTTCCATGACTTTGTACAGGATGTACAGAACAGGTACCATCAGCACTGTAAATCACATCAGAGACGTTTGTTTGCGCAAAAGGACAACCGGTCGGTGTTTGTGAATGTGTGGTTGCAAGGTTTTCTATGTATTTACGAGGCTGTCGAATAAACACCACAACCAACCGGACCGAGAACGGTCATATTTATTAAGCTAATTAACTTTCCAATTTCCGCAATATTTATTCTGAGAGTATTATTTTTTATAAAATTAACTCATATCCAAAATTCACTTGTTAAAATTACTCTTTTGGCTAAATGTATTAGTATTAGTAAGAAAACAGGAGAATGCAACACTTTTTTAACCAATAATTACAGTCACCGCCAAAATAAAGTGCCCACTTTTCTCATGAACACGCTTCATCTCTGAAGTCATTGAAAAACTCATTATATCGTATTCATATATTTTTCTAAGCATGATAATATTATTATTTTAAAGATGCATATGTATTTTTGCAATGGATAATAGACATATTTCCAAAATTATTTTTTGAACCATACGTGGTGTAAATTTGGTGTGTCATAATAAAGTGCCCAATTGAAAATATATTATGTGTATGTAATTTTAACATCCAAACGCCCCTCGTATTCCTTTTTTTTTTGACGTTTCCAAGTGTTTGTTGATCTTCTAACGGATTTCAGTTGTCAGTCAGAAAGATTCAGTGCGAGTTATCTAAATAACCATGGATAATACGGTGGCAAGCAAAACTATTCCCTTGCAGATCCGAAAATGTGTAATTCGTGACATTGAGAAAGGTGAATCGCCTCGCAAGATTGGTGGAAAGTATGGATACAGCAAAGCAGCGGTTACCAAACTTTTCGCAAAGTACAAAATCTACGGTTCAGTAGCTGATCACCCAGGAAGGGGAAGGAAACGTAGAACAGATTCCTGAACAGATGCGAGAATCATTCGAGAAATTAAGAAAAATCCGAAGGTTACCCTCAGGGAGATCAAAGAAGTGTTTCAACAACCGATCTCGAACAGTACTCTACGCAGAAGGATCGCTGAACACGGTATGAAGAGCAGGTTTTGTAAGAAGTTGCCTTTTACTAGCAAAGTCAACAAAGCCAAACGACTCAAATTTGCTCGGGAACATGCTGATAACCCTTTAGAATATTGGAAGACTGTTTTTGGATTGATGAGTCCAAATTCGAGTTGTTCAACAGCAAAAAACGAGCTCGTGTATGGCGTAGACCTGGAGAGGCGCTTCATGATCGACATGTCCAGGGCACAGTTAAGCATGGTGGAGGGAACGTGATGGTGTGGGGGTGTTTTTCTTAAGCGGGTGTTGGTGCTTTGGTAAAATTCGATGGTATTATGACAGCAGATTCCTACATCGACATATTACGTTAGAATTTGGAGGTTTCGTTGGTTAAAACTAGGCTGGAAAACAAATTTGCAAGATAATGACCCAAAACATACCGCGAAGAAGTCAAAGGCATTCTTGCGTTCCTGCCGCATTAAACCTATGAAATGGCCCCCACAGAGTCCAGATCTAAACCCAATAGAGAATCTGTGAGCCATCTTGGATTCACGAGTTGATAAGACATGAGTTACCAACAAACATAACTATTTTCAAGCTCTTGAGAACGCCAGGGAAGATCTTGACCTACAACACCTGAAGAATCTGGTGGAGAGTATGCCGAAACGTTTGCAAAAGCTGTTGAAGGCCAGGGGAGGACACATCAACTACTGATCACTCAACAGACAGGATCCCCAACTTGTTTTTATTTTAAAGAAAATAAGAAGTGGGCACTTTATTTTGGCATGCATAATTTCTACTATAGTTTGATCTTTCTTGAAGAAAAAAATTAATTTGCAGGACAAGTGTTTTTTATGTACCAGACAAGAAAAGAAATTAATATACATGTCATCAAAACAACAAAAATTAGAATCTTTCACTTATTTTACAGTTTGCTGCACAAAAAGGAGAAACTGGGGTAGGTGGGCACTTTTTTCTGGCGGTGACTGTATCTAGAAAACTCTTTAAAAAAGCTTATATTTTCACAAAAGGCTCTTGATAACGACCTTTTATATCATTATTAGGAACATAGTTTTTTAGACTTTTTTTTTGCAGTTTTTCTCCTGATTTTCTTTGAATTTTGAATTTTGAGCACATTTCCTCAAAAATATTTTACAAAAATCAGTGGGGTTGTGTTTGACACGCGACCGGTTGACGTTAGTTTCGTAGCGGAGGTACTGTTCTAATGGGATGTTGGGTTAGCTTAAGTACATAAGAAAGTTACAGCTCACCCAACCAAATAGCAGTTCTTAACTTGAAAGCAAGCCCAAACCTCGTGTGTCATCGGTTCACGTGAGCACTTCGAGCACTACAAAGTGCATTTGTTGCAAGCAACCACATTTGCTTTTCTTGTGTAACCAGTTTCAACAACTCACACCACGCGAACGATTTGAGCTAGCCAAGAAACACAGCCTTTTCATCAATTGTCTGAAGGGGGTTCATTTCGCGAAAAATTGCTCTAGGGGTACATGTAAAACTTGTGGCAAGATTTCAGAAACAAAAACTAGCAACGTCGCACTTTCAAGCCAATTTTGTTCAAGCGATCCTCTTGACTCTCAACTGGAGTGATTGTAGGAAATAGAAAACCTAGATGACCACAAAACCTACACTGCGGATGAGCAGTCTTGTTAAGAACATTTTCGCCAGACCGTAGAGAGGGATAATGACGGTCGCTACATTGTCCGCCTACCGTTGCGCAAGGAACTTTCGTCGAAGATTGGTGCCTCCTAAACTTCTGCTCTACGTCTTTCCTATCCATGGAAAAGAAGTTTTCTGCCGATAAAAACGTTCACGATCAACGATGCTCTGCTCGTTGGCCCATCCGTAAAACCTGTCTTGTTTTCAACTGTCCTCAACTTCCGCATGCCACGCTTCGTTGTCACCTGTGAGGCAGAAAAGATGTTTCGACAGATATGGGTTCATCCACACGATCGCCAGTTTCAGCAAATTCTGTGGAGGAATGATCCATATACCAATTTAAAACCGTGACGTACGGTCTTGCAAGCTCTCCGTTCCAAGCCACTCGAGTTCTTGATCAGTTGGCTTTAGATGACGGTGAAAGCTACCCCCTCACAATGACAGTCATTCTGCACACTTTGCAGAAAACCTGTAGTTAACTAATTTCTTTGATTGCTGGCGCAGGACTCGAGCTGCGAAAGTGGGCTACTAACATAATCGTAACATTAGACGGCGTCCCTACAGAGTTGTGGGAAACCCCCAACACACTGGAAATCGATCGCTCAATGGCCGTGAAAAGCCTTGGCCTACTGTAGTTTCCCAAATCCGAAATGTTCATGTTTAAGTTTCCAGCTCTTCATGAGACGAATGTCATCACTAAACGATCGGTGGTATCCGAGATGTCACGTCTATTCGATCCCATAGGAATTCTTGGGCCCGTCATCGTCAACGCCAAGATGTTCGTGAAGACCCTTTGAACGGAAAAGGTATCATGGGATATGGAGCATTCCAACAACCTTTAGGATTGGTGGTTGACCTACCGTCGTGACTTCGAGCTGTTTTAGGCTCAGCAAGTGACAAGAAGGATTGTGGCAAACGATTTTTGTCGTTATACTCTACACTGCTTCTGTGACGCTTCTGCAAAGGGCTACGGCTGTTGCGTCTACGTGGTTTCAGAGGACGAAAACGGAAAGTTACACTGCCACCTAATTACTTCGAAGTCTCGTGTCGCACCGTTTCGTGGCCAGTCCATTCCACGACTGGAACTCTGCGCTGCCCTACTTGGAAGTCAGCTTGTCGATACGCTACACAAGACGACAGAATTTAACGAGTCTACAGTTATGTGGACAGATTCGAACATCGTTCTGCACTGGATCGGATCAAAGTCCAACAGTTGGAAGGTCTTCGTATCTAACCACGTCGCCGAAATTCAAGGTCGCAATCTAGCTGGATTCCAGGGTCGCAATATAGCTCGTAATATTTCTCGTCAACAACGCAAATTATGGCACCTCTACTAGCAGTACGGCTTACACCAGCACGACAATTTTTGTATTCGGGAATGGATTACTGTTGGCCATTCTACGTTCGTCCGCGAAATGGGAGGGGTGCGTCGGTTAAAATATACGTCTCGCTCTTCTTAGGTTTGATGGTCAAGGCCGTGCATATCGAAATCATCACCGATCTATCTGCCGCGTAGTGTATCAATGCCATCAAACACGTAGTCGCGCGCCGGGGTCGTATCCTTGAGCTACATTGCGATAACCCGACCGCTTTCGTCGAGCAGATCGTGAGCTCGTTGTATCACGGTTCATGCAGCAGTTTAAAGGCGATGACTGGCGGAACAATTTCTTGGACAGCGGGATAAAGTTCCAATTTATTCCTGCACGCTCGCCACAGTTCGGTGGCATTTTGGAGGCAGAAATTAAGTCATTCAAACACCATTTCCGTCAAATCATGGGACTGAAGGCGTTCTCGGTTAATCAGTTTCACACCGTCGTCACACAAGTTGAAGCTGTTCTTAATTCCTGCCCACTGTCACCGATGACTGAATCTCTCGATGATCTGGCCGTCCTGACACCAGTGCATTTTCTGGTTGGGGAATCCCTCATCGCAATCTCCTAACCAGACCCAAACCACATCAATCCTGGGCGCTTGAGTCGCCTGTTAGACATGAAGAAGACGCTGCAACCCTTGGAATCGTTGGACACGTGACTATGTGAGTCAACTTCCCATTCCCATTTCAACGGGCTAAATGGAAGAAGCAACAGATTGATCTCCAACCAGGTCAACTAGTTATCTTGAAAGAGAATACATCACCGTTCCACTGGTCTTTGGGACGCATCGTCGAGACCATTCCAGGTAAGGACGGACGAGTCTGGGTTGCCGTCGTGGAGACAGCTACGGGTCGATACAAGCGGGCCGTCACTGAAGTGTTGGTCCTTCCAGCCGATCCAGATGAAGAAGCCAGCAAAAATGACCAGGATCAAAGGGGGCTGGCATGTTCACACCTGATCATGGATACATGAAAGGAAAGAAAAATTACAAAATGCAAAACATGTGAATATAAACAAAATTTAACTTACCTACCGTAATAGAACACTTACCTTAAAACATATTTTAAACCACATACTCGCAATAGGACTCACTCTCAATCACGCACAACACTTCTCATACTCGATCATCACCACTTTATTGTACCTAACAGGAGAAATATATTTGAGTTCGCTAGTGACGTACTTTGCTTGCTCCATCGAAGACAAATTATAGGTGTGACTTGCCCCACGAAAAGGCAAGTAGTTCCCGAACAGTTACTATAGAAAATTCAATGATTCGCATCTTAGAAATTATTTTGCGGCGCTAGAAAGGAACGTTTGGTTTGAATGTTGGTATGATGAAAGGTATGATTTTTAGAAAGAAACCCTGGCAATATGGGTAACAAAGTTCATGAAATTTCTCCAGTAAGATATTCTTAAACGTTTTGTGACTAGTTTTGTGCGTGGTCACTCAAGGCCCCACGGAAACCTGTTTCGAGATGACCATTCCGAAAGCGAAGATGGCCATACAACGTTTAGAAATAGCTTTCTGGTTAAATTTCACGAATTTGGAGACCCCCATTTGCCGGGATATCCTTCTAAACATGAAAATGGCCAGTTCAAGCCAAACGGAAACCTGTTCCGATATGACAGGTCCGAGGACAAATCATCAGATGGCCATTAAACGTTGAGATATATCCTACTGGAGAAAGGTCATGATTGTTTATACCCATATTTCACGGGATTCCTATTGAAAATATTCGTGGCCACTTGTTCCGGAAAGACAGTTCCGAGGACAAATCAATAAAGTCAATTGAAATAAGGGGTGTATCGAATATAAGCTATCCACATACATTTGCGTTGTACGCATGTATTTGTGATGGTTTTTTATGCTCTGCACACTGCATGCTGTGCGTTTGACTGTCAGCTTTCTTTTGTTTACTTGTTTGTGCGGTTCAAATTCTGCGTTTTCAAAATGTCGCGTATTGAAAAGGAAGTGAAAATTAAGGTTCTGGACACATGGCTAAGTGAGAAGGGTATTACTATGCGAAAATTGGCGAAGCGGTTTGGAATTCATCATGCGAGTGTTAAAACCATCATTAATAAGTTTGGGGAACACTATTTTTTGGATGAGCTACCAGGAAGAGGCAGAAAACCCGGTTCTTCCAACCCGAAACTGGAGCAGAAAGTGGTATCTCTAATCATGAAGAACAAATCAATGTCAATACGTGATTTGGCCAAAAAAGCAGGAACGAGTGTCGGAATGATCCAGCGTATCAAGAGGCGAAACCACCTGAAGACCTACAAGAAGCAGAAAATCTCGAAACAAAGTGCAGAACAGAAGAAGCGAGCAGCAACAAGGGCCCGGAAATTGTATTCGCGTCTTTTGCAGCGTCCGGATGCATGCGTTTTGATGGACGATGAGACCTATGTAAAGGAGGACTCAAAAACCCTTCCAGGTCCACAATACTTTACTGCCGTCGTTGGGGAGGATGTGAGCGATGTGGACAGGTCGATTCAAGTGGAGAAATTCGGTCGAAAGGTACTGGTATGGCAAGCAATATGTTCCTGTGGTTTGAAGTCAACCATTTTTTACACTACCGGAACTATAAATGCGGAAATCTATCGATCTGAGTGTCTCCAGAAGAGATTGTTGCCTTTATATAAGAAGCATAGTACACCTCCACTGTTTTGGCCGGATTTAGCGTCGGCTCACTATGCCAAAACCACTCTCAATTGGCTTGCGGAAAAGGGTATAGATTTCGTTGAGAAAAATATCAATCCACCAAATTGCCCTCAGCTTCGACCCATCGAACGTTACTGGGCAATCGTGAAGAGGGTCTTCAAGAAGACTGGTAAAGCAGCTGGGAACATGCAGGAGTTCAAAAAAAATTTGGGCTCAAGCGTCCAAAAAATGCGATGCAACACTTGTCCGGAACTTGATGAAGAGCATTCGATCCAAAGTTCGAAAATTCGTGAAGGAATAACTTAAATTTCATCCGGTCTTCATTATGTTCAAGTTTAACCTCGTACAATAAAGGATCAATTTTTTGTATGAATAAAATATCGGTTTTCAACATGATTTGAAAGAAAGTTTGTGGATAGCTTATTTTCGATACACTCCTTATCTGAAATAAAGTTGGACATTGATGCCTAGTCTAGAAACACCCTTGTCTGGTATTTGTGACCGTGTTATCATCTGTTCCTGTTCACTAGCGTGGATACTCGGAGGTCCACTCCTCCCAAGGTCAGCATGGCAGTCCAAACTGAATGTAACACTGTTCTGTTGGAAACGGTTGTCCTCAATGTCGTTGATGATCACGGACACGAATACAAGACAAGGGCGTTACTGGACTCGGCAGCAATGTCCAACTTCATGTCGAAGCCACTAGCAAATCTACTGTTCAACCAACGGTCGAAGGTGGACATATCAAAAGCAGGGATTGGCCTCTCCACGCAAATTGTGAAAAGTACAATCACCACCGCCATCCAGTCAAGAATACATGAGTTTTCGACGAAGCTACAGTTCCTAATTCTTAAGAATCTATCGGTAAAGGCGCCACTTAACGTCTCGTCGTGGAAAATACCTAAAGTTGCTCTCACTCAGCACTATCCGTTGAAGAAGATCGCTGTGAAAAGCCTTAGCTAGCAACCGCTACACGTGACCCTTCTGGAAGGTCAGTCTTCATAGAACCGAAAACCCCGATATTGTCTTAGAAAGCTCAAGGGATATCGCAGATCACAATCTTCTGAATGTCGAGCGGCGTCTCGAACGTGATCCTGCCACCAAGGACGCGTGCTATCGTTTCATGGAGAAAAACCTCCAGTTAGAGCACATGAAGAAGCTCAACGATCCGGTAGAGGACGATCAACCGCACTGCTTTATACCGCACCACCACCGTCTTCAAAGAATCGAGCACGACTACAAAAATCAATGTTATTTTCGATGCGTCATGCAAGACATCTTTCGGTTACTCATTGAACGACACACTCTTGGTCAATCCAGTCGTTCAACAGTTCAATGTTCCGGAAGAGAAAGATGGACAAATCCACAAAGAAGTACCTGTTGTTGCAGGCGATCTGCGAGTGCGGACGGTACAGCAAGCCGTTCGTTACAACCAGCACCATAAACGGGCAGATTTATCGAGAGGAATGCTTGCAGAAGCGCTTGCGAGATCCGGCCAGAACAGCATGGGACCACGGTGAGAGGGAAGGAAGGTCTCCTTCCCTCTCACCGTGGTCCCATGCTGTTCTGGCCGGATCTGGCTTCGGGCCATTACTCGAAGCCTGTTATGTATTGGTACGAAGCGAAGGGCGTTAATGTGGTCCCGAAGGAGGCGAACCCGAAAAATACACCAGAACTTCGTCCGATCGAAATGTTTTGGGCGATAATGAAGAAGAAGTTGAAGAAAAGCGGAAAAACATTCAAAACCGATGAAACTTTGAAGAAAAACTGGGAGGAATTGTGTAAAGAAAATGGACAAAGCCTCGCCCAAGATCTCATGAGCAGTGTTAAGAGAAATGTACGAGCATTAGGCTTGGAGAAGGAAATTCAATAAAAAAGTTTTGCCAAAACATAGCTATATATAGTTATTTAATCCCTGAAAATTTGAGAAGTATCCAATTTAAAATGAATTTTTGGTGATCACTTTTGTGAGTCTTATTTTTTCCGAGTTCAGTATTTAAGTGACTGGTAGTACATAAGCACGTTGCGCATTCTTCTGCAATCCATCCTCTTGCCTATCTAGCATTTGGTTAAAAATTATGTGTTTGATCGAGTGCTGCCTTTCAAATAGCCCTCAGCTCAATTTTCAACTATTTCAATTCAAATTTTCCAGCACTGACACTGATTTTACACTGACAGAACTATCAACACTTGCTCTTCACATCTTCGTCCTAGCAAAGTTACTGTCCATTCCTTGAGCCTCATGGTAATGAGAAACTAGTTCCCTCTAAACATCTTCATAATTCGTTACTCCGCGCATGGAGAATATAAAAATAACAATTAAAATATAAAAACTTTCTTATGTGGAGCCTCTACATCCTTGAGAAGCATTGGTACATTTTCTTAATACACTCAGTAGCAAAAAAAAAGCCGAGCAAAATTTTGCTTCCAGAAAGCGCCATGTTCAAATTACTGTAACTTTGTCAATTATCAATATTTTTCGTTGAAACTTTCACAACACTATAAACAATATTTTGACCTTGTGTGGTCAAAATTTTATGTTGATCAGGTTTATAAATTTTAAGTCTTCATAACATATGTGAAAAAGTCATTTTGGACGTGCAATTTCAAAATCCGTATGAAAATTTAGATAACATATTTTTAATTTCTCAATAGCCAAAATATTAGAGAAAAGTAATGTGGACGAGTTTGAATCTGTTTCCATCACAGTGGTTTGGACTGCAGCTGGCGTTGGGTTGACGCACCAACATGAAAATATTTCCCTATTTCACCCGATATTGACCGTGCTGAAATATCGTGCAAAAAAAAAAGGCCGAGGTGAATTTTTCTAATAATACTGTATAATAACACTGTATACGTAGTTTTTTCAAACCAATTGATACTGTATGCCATATTTTGAAGTTCTTCGTGGGTTATACTTGTTATTTGGGATATTTCAGGCGTAACAATGCAGTATATTAATAAAAAGAAATCACCTCGGCTTTTTTTGCATCGATATTTCAGCACGGTCAATATCGGGTGAAATAGGGAAATTTCATGTTGGTGCGTCAACTTTGACGTCAGCTGTAGTCAAACCGCTTGATGGAAACAGTTCAAATTTCGTCCACATTATTTTCTATGTATATTTTGGCTATTGAGAAATTTAAAATATGTTATCTAAATTTTTCACAGAAATACTGATTTTTGAAATTGGTATGTCCAAAAATGACTTTTTGCACGTATGTTATGAAAACTTAAAATTTATAATCTTGATCAACATAAAATTTTGACCACACAAGGTCTATACATTGTTTATAGTGTTGTGTAAGTTTCAGCAAAAAATATTGATAATTGACAAAGTTACAGTAACTTGAACATGGCGCTTTTGGGAAGCAAAATTTTGCTCGGCTTTTTTTTTGCTACTGAGTTTACTTAAAAATTATCCCGAAACAAAATATTAAAATCCCTTGTTGGAGAATTTGTTCTATCATAAAGTGAATTAACTGTTTCTTAATCATATTTTTAGTCTCTGAGTATATTTTAACAATCTCTACTACTTCTTCTTCTTTCAAAAAATGTCTACTACTTCGGCTATGCTACCAGGAGGTTTGAAATTATGTGCATTTGCAAAAAATAGGTTTCTGAATTTGTACACTTATTCAAACATTCAGCTGTAAAGAAGACTACTTTCAAATGAATTGACTGAAAAATATTGCATTTATATTCATACGCTTCCATTTGAACCAAAAGCTACGAATAACAAATTCAAAACCAGCGTACTTAAATATTACTCATACGGATGAAACCCATCCTCGCGTACCTTGCTAAATGAGAAGGGCTCGACTCACCGCCAGCTATTAAAAATTTAGGAAAACTGCTCAGCATACTCCTTAACTGTTTTTTCTCTTTTTCTCTCTCTCTCTCTCTTATGTGGAATGTTTGTTTGTTTTGGTTAGGCAAATGTTCTTTCAAATGCATAAATAATTCATCGTACACTTCAATTGAAAAGAACCGCTGCTTTCCAAAGCTCTGATCCGATTCGATGTTCTAAAGCTCGCATCGGAGCGAAGAAGCATTTCATCCTACAGTAATCCACCTAAGTATAATGGCGTCGAAAGCACAGGACACAGACAAACAGGTAAAGTTTGCTCATTTTGGATATTACACAAGATGGAATCCACTCCCAGCAATTGACTCACCTGGAGGGAAAAGACACTTGAGTGCTTGTAATTAGATGGATGCTGAAACGTTAAATAGGATTATCTTCTACTTGTTGGAACAGGAAATGTTTGATCTGAAACAAGTTATGCATGAAGCTGATTATACAATGCTTTCTTTAGGCAGAGCATCTATGTACTAAAACTAGCTCGTGTGCAAACTCCAATTACACTCGTTATGTGCGCTACCACTGAGCATCAGAGGGAAGTGTATTTGATGTAAAATGAAGTTGATTAGTCAATTTGCTGTAGGTGAGCTTTTAACTCTTCATACGCAACTCATCGGAGGAAAACCTAGTGCCATCCTTATCAGATTCAGATCAGTGGAAAGCTTTTTATTCGTACTAGTGGATTGTACATAAATTTCCACACTAAAAGCGAACGCTCCGAGCTGTTGTGCTCGGCTTTTCAGACACGTGAGGGAGTAATATATATTTCAAACACTCGTACTCCTGGCACTTTTGTTGCAGCAGATGGTGAATGAAATTTCACCATCTGATTGCTCGACTACTGGCAAAAACATTGAACAAAGGAAGGGTGCTTCTTTATATTCTCCACGGTAAGGTCTGGCGAAGAAATGTGCAGGAAAGGCCATGGAAAATTTTATTCATTGGATGGTGAACCGCAATGAGAAAAGGCACATTGCTCACACTTGCCCCAGTTGGATGAATAAGAAATTTGCGGGTAGGTTCTACATTTTAACGGGAAAGCATCCCGTCCCAACGTTGTTGGATGTTGGTTTCAAAAGTAATGAATTGCATGTCAAATTTTTATCAATTCATTAACTTTCGTACACATGTATTTGTGAACAAATATGGCGGTGTCTAAACTCACCCATGTATAATCAATCATAGTAACCCCTGAGTCAGCAGACAAAATTTGACAACTCTATCAGTCGAATTCTAACCGTGATGTCAAAAACAGTGCAGCAACTCCGTTCAAAGAACGGCACCCCGCCGCGTCGAAAACGAACATCGTGCGGCACTTTGTGGACGCTGGATACGCCCGTACCGGCATCTACATCATCTTGGCTCTACTAGACAACAATCAGAGCATCGAAAGAAAGCCCGGTTCCGGACGGCCGACGCTGAGCGACAAGAAGCTCAAAGGATGCTTGAGAAGATCGAGAGAAAAGTGGCTGACATTGCTGCGTGCGCTTGGCCGGGAGGTCGATTCATCCAGCCAAACAGTGATCAGTACCTTACAAACATGAACATACATGTCAGGAAGCGGAAGTCGCGTCCACTGGTTTCGGAGCTGCAGTCAATGACACAGCTGCAGCGGCTGAATAAGATGGTCAATTTGATTTTCCCGGCGAATCGCGACGTAGTGGTGGTGATGGACGACAAGACCTATCTCACCCTGGATGGCAACGTCTGGCAGGGCACTTCGTATTTTACTTCCCTCACGAAGGAAGTGAACTCCGAGGTGAAGTTTATTTCTGTGGCTGACAATAAGCGAGAAGGGGATGTCAAAGCCGCCTTTATTTCGCTTCGGAGTGGCCGTGAACGGGGAAATTTATAGTACGAAATGCCTGCCGAAAGTTGCGTGGTTCATCAAGAAATACCATAAGGGCGAAGACGCGGTGCTCTGGCCGGATCTGGCATTGCTTCACTACTCGAAGCGATCTTTGGAGGAGATGGAGCGGCTGAAAATCGATGTGGTGCCCAAGCCGGCGAACCCGCCCAACGTCCTCCTATTGCGTCCAATCTAGAATTTCTGGGCCAACCTGAAGCGTAAGATCTACTCCAACAATTTTGTCGTGAAAAATGAGGGATATGTATAATTCATACCAATTTTGAAGCCAGGAAAAAATCCAGCTGATGCTTCTAGTTACCGACCAATCCGGTTGCTTTCTTCAACAGGTTAGCTTTTTGAAAAAATAATTACGAATAAAATGATACTTCACATCAATACAAACTCAATTTTGGCTAATGAACAGTTTGGATTCCGACATGGGCATTTAACTACGCAACAACTTTTGAGTGTTACAAATTTAATTCATTCAAACAATGTGGAAGACTACTACACTGGAGTTGCTATTCGAGACATATAAAAGCTTTGATAGTGTTTCTTATTTTTTTATTTATTTCTATTCATCAACAGGTTATGTATAAATGATGTTACATAAAGCTAAATTAGAATGGTACTTTAATGGTCATGACATAAATCAAACAAAAAATTAAACTCTCGATGCGAATTAGACGGGTTTTTAAAAACGACTAAACGTACGACGAAGCATTTGGTAAGTCAGGTCAAAATCAAACAAGGTGGAAACTCTGTTAAAGAGTCTTTGCTAACCGGAAATTGCGCCAAAAATACTGTAATTGGTGCGCTGTGGAGGTAAGCTGCAGTATCGAGCGATTCCTCAGGGCTCGGGGTTGCACGTTGATGTTGATTTGCTCCAGAAGATCAGGACAGTCGAAGTGTCCTTGCAAGATGTCTGCGATTAACAAAGCACTGGTTGTATCTCTACGGACTAACAGATACTCCAGGTTAATCAGATGGAAACAAATCTCAAAAACTGTCGTTGAACAGCCTCTACTCTAACGACATCGTTGTTGTAATGAGGAGTCCACACAACCGAGCAATACTCTAATATAAAACGACACAAGGAGCAGTACAACTTTTTGAGGCAGTAGATGTCCGTGAAGTATTTAGCAATCCAGAAGATGAACCCCAGAAGGAGACTTTGCCGACAGCGTACGAGGTATGCTGCTTGAAGGTGAGTTGGGTGTCCAGAATTACTCCTAGGTCCTTGACATGACTGACGCGCTCAATTTCGGTGCCCAACAAGACATTCTTGAATCAAATAGTCTGTTTCTTGTGCGAAAACGATATAACCGTGCATTTGGCCGGGTTGACATCCATGCGATTCAAATTGCACCAGTCGGCAAAAGCATTCAGCTGACGTTGTAGAAAGTGAAAGTGATCGAGTGAGTGCACTCGAAGATAGAGTTTCAGGTCATCTGCGTATGATAGTCGTGGTCCTTCGAAAGCCAAATTTAAGTCGTTGAAGTAGATCAAAAAATCAACGGTCCCAAGTGACTACCCTGCGGTATACCAGACGTGGCTTTGAACATGGGAGACTGACAATCTCCTATGACTACAGCCTGATGAGGGTTGATCCCAAGCCTGTCCAGACTAGCAATAGCTATGCGGCGGTTCAATTTATCGAAGGCTGCAGACAAGTCGGTGTAAATGACATCCGTTTGGGCGCGTTTCGCCATACTGTCAGTAACGTAGGAAGTAAGGCACAGCAGGTTAGTAGCAGTGGAGCGACCAACCATGAATTCGTGCTGATCGGTACTAATATACGGTTTGCAGTGACCGAGCAATGGTTCCATAATTACAAGCTCATACAGTTTAGCAATAGCGCCAAGCAAAGTTATGCCGCGATAATTGCCAACGTCCCGTTTGCTACCCTTTTTGTGTACTGGAAACCTGTGCGTAAATTTCCAACAACAAGGAAAAATTACGACAGCCGCAGATTGTCGAAAAACGTGGAGCAGCAGGGGCAACAAACTATCCAGGTGTAGTTTGAAAAAGGACGAAGGAATTCCATCCGGCCCGGGATAATTTGAGTTTACCAAGGCCTGCAGATTATCATCTCTGCATCCATGTCGACTTGGGCCAAGGTTTGACCAGCAAGTGGAACGTAGCTTGCCGTAAGTCTAATGTGGTCATCGCTCAATGTCTTCACGATGAAACCGCTAGAGAATTTCTCGGAAAATAGCTGGTAAATACACTGCGAGGTGGAAGCCTTGTAATCGTGGCGTTATTCGTTTACAAATTTCCAGAATGGTTTAGGACGTGACTTGGTTATTTTTTGTATTCCATGCCGATAAGAAATAGTGTCCGATGCTTTGCGAATTCTCTGAGGCAGCTCTTTTGCCAGATTTCAAGCGAAGAAGTTCGCTCGTTTGCCAGAGTTGGACAAGACGTATGACGATGGGTTTTCTTCGGAACCTGTCTGTCTATGACATATGCCAGAACATTGAAAAAAGTTTGAGCGGCTGACTCGTAGCCAAAATGTTATCCCAATCGAAAAGCGGTATTAACTCGGCGATATTGCGATGATTGGCACGAACAAAAACCTGCAAACATTTTCTGGCCAATAATCGCAGGCCAATGCTTCCTTCTCCGAATTTTTGTCTACACCCACTGTGAATGAGACGAAGTTCAAAGTGGACAATTTTTTCCCCTATTGGAACAAGTTTTCCCGCCTTCGGCTTATGGTCAACGGTCAGGTGAAGGCATTCACAAAGCTCATTGGAAGAAGACCGGTCGTCATTGAAGTGGACTTCAATGTGGAGTGGGGCAGCCAACGATAGAGGGTGCAGCCCGCTAGAAACCTTGGTTAAGCTGGAAGTTACACTATCGAACGTACATAGGTTCCGCCAGCACTTTTCGTAAGGACGGACGTGAATTTGCCATCGATGTTACCTTCTGTGATCCATTGCTGATGAATATGAACTGGAGAGTGTGTAAGGAGGATACCCATAGCGACCGTCTGGCGATCCAGTATAGCATGGGGAAAGACTAATAGTTACGACCGGAACTGGAAGACAAGGGTCTTTGACAAAGAACTCTTCGTTTAGGCACTTCGGTTCGACAACGAAGTCTTGAACCGAAATGCGGATGAGCTGACGAATACGTTAGTAAGAGTATGCGACGCAATCATGCCGAGGAAAGTGGAGCCGAGGCACAAGGGACATCCTGCTTACTGGTGGAGTGAGCAACTCAGCATCCTTTGCGATAGTTGTCTCAGAGTCAGAAGACTTGTCCAGAGAGCTCAAACCGCAGCAGACAAAGAGATACATAGGCTGATGTTCCGAGCGGCCTAGACCGGATTAAATCGAGGGATAAGACTGAGCAAGACGAACTGCTTAAAGGAGCTGTGCCGATCCGCTGATGTTAACCCCTGGGGCGACGTGTTTTTGTAATGTTATGCCGAAAATCAAAATAATTAAGGGAACATTCAAGCCTCAAACGGGGACCTCGTGGCAGTGGCGAAAGGGTTTAAGGTGACGAAGACACCCGAATCAGATGGAATCCCTAACGTGGCTCTGAGAGTGGCGACTCCGGAAATGTTCAAGGATGTGCTACATAAATTTCTAGTGGAAGGCCATTTCCCGGACAGGTGAAAAAATGGTTGACGAAGTTTACTGAGAGCGAATACGGGCTATCGACGATGCAATTCGGTTTCCGGAAAGGGAAGTCTACGATCGGTGTCATTCGGACAGTGGTTGAGACAGCCGTAAAGGTGTAAAAAAAAGTGGAGAGGCGATCGATATTGCGCTGTTGTAACAATTGACGTGAGGAACGCCTTCAATAGTGCCAGCTGGGAGGCTATTGTTGAGTCACTGCAAAGAATAAGGGTCCCTCATTACCTGTGCCGAATTCTGAAGACTTACTCTAGAACCGGGTGTTGATTTACGAGACCTCCGGTGAACATTCCGGTGGAAGTTCCGCAAGGTTCCCTCCTTGGCCCAACACTTTGAAACGGGATATACGACGGTGTGCTGACGCTGAAGCTGCCCAAAAGCGTAGTGAGCGTTGGATTTGCGGATGACATCTTATTATCAGTTAAAGGCGAAACACAGGAAGAAGTGAAAATGCTGGCCACCGAAGCAATCGGCATAATTTTAAAATGGATGCAGGCGTCAAAGCTGCAGATAGTCCACCTCAAAATGAAGGTGCTGATGGTCAGCAACTGCAAAGCGGGACAGCGAGCACAAATCGTCATCGGAGGGATTGCCATAACCTTGAAGCGCGTGCTGAAGTATCTGGGTGTGATGATCGACGGCCGGCTAAATTTCAACATCCACGTAGATTATGCCTGTGAAAAGGCGGTGAAGGCCATCAATGGCCGGACTGGTCGATCTAGATGAAGAAGAAGCACGGAGAGGTAAACTTCTACCTTACGCAGTTTCTGTCTGGCCATGGTTGGTTCAGGCAAAATCAAGAAGTGAGTGGTTCTGTGAAGTAGCGGGTTGTCGTTCTCCGGTGATGTTCCAACGTCGGGGATCTCTCCGTCATTGTTCGGTAGATCCGCAGTCAGGGAGAACTGTAGTCGATAACGTCAGTATGTAGGCGCTAAATGGCTCACCGTCGCTTGCTTTCGGGATCCACAGGCGGGTAATCCTCCGTCGGAATAGGGTAGATCCACCGTTGGGGACTACTCATCTCGATGATGTTGACGATGAGAGCTGATTGGCTGAACCAAGTTAGGTGAGAGCAAAATGGCTGTGGCAAGGAGTAGGAGCTAAATGGCTCTGCTGTGGCCAAATATTCCTTTTTCTTGGTTTGAAAGTTTACCTTTAAAAAAATGCGCAACCATCGGGAGGGAGAATTTTCATCGTGAATTATTTTTAATGTTTCTGATTTGGGAATTGATCATGTCTAAATGTGAAGAGTTGTTATACAATCCGTGCTTCGGGAACTATGGAGACCCAGGAGAAGTGAAAAAATAAATGAATCTGAAGTCAAAATGTTAGACTACACACAACCAAAATGTCATGTAAATTTCTATCCCTTAAGACCGACACATGCAAGTGTCCCTTAGAACATAAGAATGTGTTGAAAGAGATGATAAAATTAATTCAATCAAACACATCTTTCGTCGAATTGCGTATGTGTCAGTTTCAGGAGGCATAATTTTACACAAAATCTTTGTTTACGTTCTCCGACTTGTCACACACATGAATTACGTCTCGTGTTAAAATTCATAATTTCTAAGTGTGTTGAAGCGTGTAATGCTTTTAATTTTAATTTGAAGTAAACACTTGATTTTTGCCGCCACAGCAGCGACTCTAAGGTGTTAAGGTATGATAAAAAAAGGCGAAGGGATTGGCTGGTACTTCACCAATAAGGTGTAATGCAAGCATTTTATTGATGACTAGCAGCACTTGAAAAAATTTTGCACACCATATTTACTCCATAAATGATAGGAAACAATAAGTTTGTTTAATCAAATTTGCACCCCCATTAAAGGATGGAACAATAGCTTTCATTGTTATTTATTATATCTTCAAAGTACGACAAAAAAAATTGAAATTTTATTTGAAAATCCTTTCCAAAATATAATTCAATATAACTTTCGCTAGTTCCAACGCAAAACGGTTCAAAACGGAAAGTTACGGCACATCAAGTTCCTTCATACGCTGCACCTGAGCGCACTCACAGCACGTAGCAACTGCTGTGAATGCAATCATCGAAGGCTTTTCCCCAAAGGAAACCCACACGTGATAAAAACATTCAGTTTTATGTGCTCTGCTTTTCCCACTGGCAGTAAACAACTGCTCCACGTAGTTTGCCACAGAGAATGCATTGGTTTTAAACTTTCTCGGTATAACTGGCACAACACCTACATTAAATTTGTCCCTCTCAATTGTGACCGACAGAAAGTACGATCAGCATGTATCTAAATGCTGAAGGACTCACGTTGTTCGTAGTTTCTTGCTTCCTAATGGTAGGTCCATGGAGAAAATGGATCTGCTTTGTTCTGGGAGGGAGCAAGCTGATGTTAATGTTGATAATGATTCTGACGTTCCAATTGGTTGTTAGTCTAACAAATATTATAGGCAGTGCTCTTATGAAGAATAGGGAAGAGCGGGGCTGGACCAAAAATAGAAATATGCAATTCGAGTGTTTAAAATACAAAGTTCCAATATTTGTTGTTAATGGAGAAGAGTTTATTTTATTGAAAAAAAAAGCACTGGGTATGTTTAACACGCAACTGGTTGACGTTAACTACGTTAAACTATTCATTGCATAATATGTTCAAGCGAATCCTAGAGGGTTTGAGCTGTTTAGTAGAATACCTGTAACTAAAAATTAGAAGAAAAATGAGTATTTTCCATTTAATTCCAACTACCTTTGCTTATCTTGACAGATACGCGTATTTCATCTACAATGTGCAGACATCTTCAGTGTCTCGTACTAAGTCGAGTTATTACAATGCCCTCCGCTCAATTTTAAACTACTTCTATTCAATTTTCACCGCCTGCCGTGAGCTAACGGAACTATCAATACTTTCTCTTAACAACTTTGTTCCAGCAAAAAAATGCTGTCTACTCCTAGAGCCTCATGGTGATGAGAAATTATTTCCTTCTCAAAACAACATGCAGCATATGTTTTGAAATAACACCGCCTTTAACCTTCTTGACCAGCTTCAGACGTTTTTCGAAACCGGCACAAGCCGCGTGCCGCACGACTTCCATCGGCATTTCGTCCCAAATTCGTTTGATTACGGTTTTTAATTGGTTCATATTAGACGCCCTGTGATCATTTACCTTCGCCAGCATGTATGACTATACGAAATAATCCAAGGGAATCAGATCTGGTGAAATGGGAGGCCATTCATTCTTGTCCAAAAAGTCACTCAAATTTTCTCGGCCCAGCACTGAACGAGATTTGCAGTATGCGATGGCGCTCCGTCCTGCTGTAACACATAGTGATCATCTCCAAGCACCTCTTGTACATATGGCGTGACAACTTCCGTTTTTAAATATACGGCATTCAACTTTCGCTTATAATATACGGCATTCACTATAACGCAATTTTCGATGAAAACCAGTGGAAATTTGCCTCGTTTGCAAATTCTTCTCCAAACCATCACTGACGCAGCACTTTGGAACCGTGGAACATCCCTATCACCCTCTGGAACAGTTCTCGAAGAGAGAGCCCACAATCTATCGTTCTGGACATTGTGGGATTGTTGCAAGACGAATAACTTTTCGTCGGAAAAGATAAATTCTATCCCACCGTGTCGCGACAAAAGCAGACTTACTCTTTCGAGTCATTTCTGCTTGGAAGGTTCCGAAACTCCGTGAACCTAACGTTTCTTGAAAGCTTGGAATCCGAGGTCATTTTGCAGTTTATTGGCATTCAGATCTGCGGCCATTTAACGTACCGAGCGCTGTGATTTTCGTCCCCCCTGACCACTTCAACAACTCGTGCAGTCCACACCGTACGAGTTCGACCGGATCTCTTCCGGTCATCCAACGAGTAAAAGTCACGGTACCTTCGGTACACAAAATCCCGCTTTACTCCAAGGTTTTTCAAATTTCTGAAAATAGTGGCCCTTGCAAACACTTTTTTATCACCACAACACAAAACTCCTTCATCGCTGGTAAGAGATAAATACCAAATGAAAACAATCGGACATAACCTAAAAGCGTTTATATAAACAAAGTGCAAAACTACACCAACACATGCGTGAAGCATTTTGATTAGTTGCACGACACCAATGCAAGGAAAAAGTGTATTAGAATATATTGGACACTGTGTTAAGTGTCTGATTCCAGATTTTTGAGAACTTACTAACTTAAATAATAAGTAATATATGATTGGATATAATTAATGACTAAACAACTTAGTATTCAAATGATTTACAGTTGACTCTCTTCATATTTATATATGTGACTCATCAAGGCTGACATTAAAATGATTTCAAACTTTTCTTGGTTGATTACCTTCATAAACATTGAAGTGAGTTAAAAATGCTAATGATGTTCGATTCACTACGTGTTTATGCCATTCCAAACTCTTCAGAAATTTATTAATGTTTTATTTTCCACACTTTTCCGAAATTAAATAATATAGAATAATTTTATTCTGAAACTTTCAATAACCGGTTCCAAAATTTTCACGAACAACTAACTTTATATTTAAGTAAATCAGTATTGACTCACATAATATTGTTATGATTAAACGCTTTGCACTTCATATTGAAATGAATCCAAACTTTTCAGGATGGGTTCACTTCATTTTTAGGTGATTCCAACGTTTTCAACTAACTAACTTACAGCACTTTCAAGTGATTCAATGATGATTTACTGATTTTAAACTTAAGAGCGTTGATTCACACAATTTCTACGTGATTTTATACTTTTCAGGAAGATTAGACGCCTCTCGCCAACTAAGGAGTGTATCGAAAATAAGCTTTCCACTAACTTTCTATCAAATCATGTTGAAAACCGATATTTTATTCATACAAAACATTGATCCTTCATTGAACGAGGTTAAACTTGAACATAATGAAGACCGGGTGGAATTTAAGTTAATCCTTCACGAATTTTCGAACTTTGGATCGAATGCTCTTCATCAAGTTCCGGACAAGTGTTGCATCGCAGTTTTTGGACGCTTGAGCCCAAGTTTTGTTGAACTCCTGCATGTTTCCAGCTGCCTTACCAGACTTCTTGAAGACCCTCTTCACGATTGCCCAGTAACGTTCGATGGGTTGAAGCTGAGGGCAATTTGGAGGATTGATATTTTTCTCAACGAAATCTATACCCTTTTCCGCAAGCCAATTGAGAGTGGTTTTGGCATAGTGAGCCGACGCTAAATTCGACCAAAACAGTGGAGGTGTACTATGCTTCTTATATAAAGGCCACACTCTCTTCCGGAGACACTCAGATCGATAGATTTCCCCATTTATAGTTCCGGTAGTGTAAAAAATGGTTGACTTCAAACCACAGGAACATATTGCTTGCCATATCAGTACCTTTCAACCGAATTTCTCCACTTGAATCGACCTGTCTGCATCGCTCACATCCTCCTCAACGACGGCAGTAAAGTATTGTGGACCTGGAAGGGTTTTTGAGTCCTCCTTTACTTAGGTCTCATCGTCCATCAAAACGCATGCATCCGGACGCTGCAAAAGACGTGAATACAATTTCCGGGCCCTTGTTGCTGCTCGCTTCTTCTGTTCTTCACTTTGTTTCGATATTTTCTGCTTCTTGTAGGTTTTCAGGTGGTTTCGCCTCTTGATACGCTGGATCATTCCGACACTCGTTCCTGCTTTTTTGGCCAAATCACGTATTGACATTGATTTGTTCTTCATGATTAGAGATACCACTTTCTGCTCCAGTTTCGGGTTGGAAGAACCGGGTTTTCTGCCTCTTCCTGGTAGCTCATCCAAAGAATAGTGTTCCCCAAACTTATTAATGATGGTTTTAACACTCGCATGATGAATTCCAAACCGCTTCGCCAATTTTCACATAGCAATACCCTTCTCACTTAGCCATGTGTCCAGAACCTTAATTTTCACTTCCTTTTTCAATACGCGACATTTTGAAAACGCAGAATTTGAACCGCAAAAACAAGTAAACAAAGAAAGCTGACAGTCAAACGCACAGCATGCGGTGTGCAGAGCAGTCTTGGTAAAAGTCATGCTCATTAGATTCAAAAGCGTGGATTTTCAGGCACCATAACATTGACTACCTATAAGTTCCATGCGAAAATCAAATGATAACTCATGACAACAAACGTTACCAGAAGAATGAACGTTCAATTTTCAAAATGCTTTGATATTATTTGTGTAAACAAGTTCATTTTCAAAACGAATTTCGAAATGTCAGAAATGAAATTCAATCAACCACAATGAATATCAAGTACCCGTCGGGATCGACAAAAATGCAAGAGCAGCCCAGTCCAGGGTATTCTTGCACAACATTGCTAGCATCTATTCCTCTGGGACGATGATGACGGCTCCTGGTTGTTCCATGTTTGGATTAGGATTCAAAATCACTTAGTAATGAAAAATCATCACAAGAGATGATATTCAGATTTCATCAAATGAAATTCATGCTTACCGACTGATAATCGAAACAACGTGTGACAGCAGATTTCTGACCCGCAAATAGAGCCGGCTTCATTCATTGCAGCAAACAAAATTCAGTTGGCATAGAAGTGACGAGCGGTAACCATGAAAACCGGAAAAGTAAACATCATCATTACACTGGGATAAAATCATTTTCACTTCTCGGTGATATTTTATGAAAATTTAAGGCACTGGTGCAGAGCATAAAAACCATCACAAATACATGCGTACAACGCAAATGTATGTGGATAGCTTATATTCGATACACTCCTTACATTCATAACACAAAAACACAACATATTTATGAAATCATGACCCTCCACAGGAACTAGTGCTGCTTACACTTACACTACCGGAACAACCTCGGTCGCTTGTTTCATTGATGTGTACTTCAAATCTAACTCTAGTTTTTTTAATTAAATTTCTTCCTATTTAAGCTCAACTTTAAGTTTTTCACTTCCTCTTTTCTAGATTGTCCATTATACTTTACTATTTCTTGCCTTGCCTGCTCGATCTTGACAAATGTAATAGCAAAATTAACCTGTCGAGCAGACTGACGGTCGACTCAACTTCTATTCTTAATTTGATTTTTAAATTGATTTATTCATAATTCTATGTTACTTATATTGATATATAAATTATATTGATAAATTCTAAGTAAATATATTTTAAGATATATTCTATGTAAATGCATTCCACGACATCACTATTAGAATCTGTATCTTACTCTGAAAACTGACCCAATAGCCCTGCTCTCCCCTACTTAATATATCAGGTTCCAAGCAAAAAAATGATTGGCAAAGAGCCTAATTGTACTACTTCTTCCCTTCTTATTCCATTGCAGGGTCGGCGAGAATGGAGGCTGGGATCAGGTTGTACCAATCCGAACGAAGAACAATGGTACTTCATATCAGGTGAGCGGCCTGTTGCCCTTTACCGTCTACAGTTTCCGAGTGATTGCCATCAATGAGCTGGGCCGGAGTCCACCGTCCAAGGAGTCGTACTACTTTGTCACACTCCGAGAAGGTAAGTTGGGGCAATTTCCTGGGCTCAATAAGGACCAATTAATAGGCATTTAAAAGCCTGTTTAGTGGACGATTACTTCAGTCATAAACTTTGGGATGAATAACTGGGTTCGTACTTTTTATCGCCAGAGACGCCTAAACCACGTCGTTCTCTGTGCTTGCCGCATCGTTGTCGTTTCATTGCGTGTATCAATTTCAATTTATGCAAATTAATGTCGTTATTATGGTAAGACAATTTGCTTTACATGGCTCTGCGACAACGCTCCCATGTTGTGATGCAGGTGACTTTATGTTGAAAAAAAAAGCGACATCAGCGAACGTTTTCTTGTAATCGATGCCATCAAAATGAAAGAAAAATACATTTTCCAGCAGTTTTTCCTAGCTGAAATAAACAAGCGCAGTTCCGCTTCTTCCGGGAACTTGACAGCTACAAAACCACAAATTTGTCTCAATTTTCAGTCGATTTCAAATCATAATGACTGAAATTTGAGTAAATTTTGAAGAGATTGATTCAAGTCGATGTTTTTGATTTGTCGACTTAACAATCCCAACAAGATTTGCTTAAATTTGATGACTATTGACGAAAGTGAGTTGAAAACGACTCAAATTTGGGTCGAATTGGGCGAGCGTGTAGAACGAAGCCACAAAAGTCTCGAGAACAGCTTAAGACATGAAAATTGAGTGTTGATCCTACATCATACAATTCCGATCGTCTGCATTGAGAACTGTTAATGTCAAGAATCGAAAATGAAATTAATTCTTGTTATTTGAAACAATTATGAATTGGTTATCCCAGTCGTGTTAGGAGATTATATGAGACGCATTGCTTCTCCTTTAAACTTTTTAAATTTGATTGCTAGCAGTAGGCATGTAATGACAACATTATATGTTGAGAGAGTGAGCCGGTATTAATGTTTCTTATTTAAAGTGAATCGAGCAAACGCGAGTACCAAATCGTTTGTTAACATCAAAATGACCCCATTGGAATCTCAAATTAATTTATATGCATATCTCCTATCCACAATTTTGAACTAATTTTTTAGCCAAAGTAAACATAAGTCACTGTGCTTAAGGATGTTTAAGATCAGTCTCAGCCAAAAGGATGCTCAAATTAGTTTAGTTTGTACACGCTTAGAATATTTTACAGCATTCGGTAATTTTTAATCGAATCTCAACAGCTGAATTTCGGTAATCCAATTTAACGGATTTCGGTAAAATTTCTACAAATTCCGGTTATTTTTCAATCGGATTATGTCAAGTTTCTCCAAAATCCGGTAATCGGATGACCGAAAATTCAGTTGTTGAAAGTTCGGTAAAAATTACCGAATACAGTAAAATTTTCTAAGTGTGTAGTATTTACTTTGGCTTCAAATAGCATTCACGCGTATAATCGGTATCAACTATAGACACTCATAGTATGACCGGACAACGTGCCGCCATGTTGTATCCAATACGAACATTTCCCATACGATTTAACAGTTATTTTGGATACATCAACTGTGCCAGACTCACGTTGTCCAGTCAATTACTTGAGTGTCTATAGTATCAACCACAATTCTTCGTTTAAAGAAAAGAAAAAAAAACAAAAAATTTCATGCCATTAGACTGCCACCTGGTGGTGGGTCAGCCAATGAATTGTCAATAAATACAATGATGTTGTTTAGAGAAGGAAATAATTTCTCATCACTCATGAGGCTCTAGGACTAGATAGCAATTTTTGCTAGAACAACGTTGTTAAGAGAAAGTATTGATAGTTCCGTTAGCTCACGGCAGGCGGTGAAAATTGAATAGAAGTAGTTTGAAATTGAGCGAAGGGCATTGTGAGGTAGTATTTCGAAACAGGAACACAAACTTTTACTAGCATCCCCATCCCTAGTAGCACACTTGTTGCCACTCAGTTGAGATAACATAAATATGACTTGCTAAGTCATAATCTAGTAACTACAACTAATTATGATCGTAGAGTGCTACTTCGGATGCGGGGTAGGTCAAGGCATGATCGAATGCACCACCTTGACTGGCATGGGAGAATACAAGGAAAGACTATATCAGTTATAAATACAAGTAATCTATATTCTGACACCAATTACCAATGGTAGGTAAGTGGCCAACGCATCAACTTGACCAACATGGAATGAGGAAGTGGAAGTTCAGACCAAACCGTGTCGAAAGCACAAGCGGCCACCGAAGAGCAGTGACTAAAGGTTCTCGTCAGGCGATGTCTTTCCTGCGAAGCGCATCGTGGTTGTGGATCATGAACGACGAGAAGTTCCTGACGCTACTTTGTCACACTCCGGCAACTGGCAAGGAACACGATTTTTCACGACCCCGGAAAGGAGGTTAGCAGTGATGTGATAGTACATCTCTCACATGAAGCTTCCAAAGATGGTCCTCTTGTGGCTGAGAATCAGTGAGAAGGGAAGTGTCAAAGCCGCTTTTCATTCGAGACTTGCAATCAACCGGAAGCTTACAGCTCGAAAAGCTTAACGGAAGTTGCAGGTATTCATTACCAAACCTCATCCGAAGGATGATGTCAATGCTTTGACTGGATCTGACCTCGTCACATTACGGAAATCGATCTATTGAGGAGATAGAGCTTTTGAAGATATCAGTTGTCCTCGAATGATTGACAGTATGATGTAATTATACAGAGAACAATCAGGTGGCATTTGAGGCTAACATACATCATTGATTTGAAAAAAAAAATCAGTGATCCAGAACTTCATACAAGACAAAACCACCGTCCGAATACAGGTCAAATAAGAAATGGGTAGGAATATGTTAACGTGATGCTCGCTTTATTGAGAGCATAGAATTCTTCTGCCCTTCGCGAGGCAATATGGTGGTGCTTCACTTCATTTGGAAAATATATATTCGATACCAATATCGTGCTCGGGATACGATAGCACATCCAACCCAGAAAAGAACTGTAGCGTACGGCCTCACCAGCATACTTGGCGAGAGAAAAAAGAACGGGTAGCAACCCTCCTCTCCAATTCTGGAAGAGTATGCCCGGAGGGTAATGAAGGAGCTCAGACACGAGCACCTGCATTCCATCCATCCTCTGAAATCTGGATTGAGTCGGATCTCAACAAAGATGTCACACCCCAGCACAGCATCTACACATGCCCTGATTCACCACACACCCGAAATCCAATCAGTTGGAACCAACTAGAATGCACACTGTCCGCGTTCATCGTCACAAACCGCAAGCTGATCAAAACCTCCAACTGATACTTAACGAATCCATATATCCGAAACGCACAAGATCGTTCCATCATTTGCCATTCAATGGGAAGATATGCGGCTTTGCTGTCACATTAGTAAGCTGCCAGATTCTGACATCAAAATACCAGACTGTAATAGTATGCTTACAGGAAACAAATACTGACTGCCGTAAACTAGGATCAAGTACTTTAGGAAGAGATATCAACTCCTACAGAATCAATGTTCTACACATGGAAGGCAAGGTACTGGAATGGCTATAAAAACGGCACCCTTTTCCAGAGAATATGGTTTGAAACAGATATCCAAGCCGTCGCAATAACAGTTGTTTTCAAAAATCTCCCACCTTTAGAGAAAACCGCTGCCAGTTGCTTGGAGAACTTTTGAAAATGCTCCCGAACCCTCTTCTTGTTTTTGGCGACCTGAATGCCGCATGGGGCAGCAGAAGCGCCCAGCTGTCATCTGGAGCAAAATTGCCCTCCTAGAGTTGTTTAATAGAATTTGGGACAGTGCAGGTTTTCCCAATACCAAAGCCAAAGCGATGCAGACCGCAGTAAGCCCGAAGGATACCGGCTGATAACACTAACTCAATACTTGGAAAACTATTCGAAAGAATAAATCTGCGGATTTTTGGCAAAGCTAGAATCCATTGGTAAATTGAACTCACGAAAACACGGAATTACTGGAAACATCTGGATGGTCCTGTCCGATTGTTAAGAGAATTCTCAGATAAACTGATAAATAATAGTTCTCACCAACACCTCTAATAGATAACGACCTAAGGAACGAACCAGAGCATCGTACTACCAAGATTTAAGGAACTTATAACAGCAGCCGAAATGGTACGCACGAACAAATATACACAGACTGATCGAAGGATAACGACCGAGCTCGCACTTGGAGTGGTCATGTATGACAGTAGCTACAACTTTCAGTTAACGGATTATTGTAGCGTATTTTCTGCTAAAGCCTTTGCTATAATGATAAAGCATTATAATAACCGATTCCGCTTGTTCGGGAAAGATGAACACACCGATTCTTTTTAGCGTAATGCTTTAAGCTGTAATTCATATATTTTGTTAGATTAAGTTGCTTAAAATATAAATGATTGTAACTCACAAATTCGGTTCACCCTAATGTGAAAATCTTCCGCGAACAACAATTGGATTTCGGGTTGCTTACTCTACAATAATTTATGGGGGAAATATAGAAATTGTGTATGCTTATAATAGGAAATTAGTACATACTTCAATGTACGATTTATAAATGCTGGCGTACGGTGTAGCCAACAGCACTCACTTGCACCTGGGATTGCTATGGGAACATAGTTTAATCTTTAAGGCATTGTAATTCGCAGAAAACAAAGCAGATGTTACCTTATGCTCTGTTCTGAGAATCTTATTTTCCCCCAGAGTAATCAGCGCTGCGTACTGTGGAACAGTCCACTGGTACAATACCACAATTTTCTAGGCTATTAATAAAATCAGCACTAAACTGCACTAAATCTAACTTTACTTGTAATTCTCGCAAAGGATGATATGGACTATCGAATTATCGAACCAATCTGTAACTATCTTTCATTGTCGTCTACCGCTATTATCAATACTCTTAATTTTAACCTGCTCATCAGTATTGGTTGGTCCTTGGCAGTGTTGCCAAATGCAAAGCTTCATCGCCAACATCACCCTCCCGTAAGGGATGAGTGCCAGCCTCAACCTTACGTATTCCTTCGATGTCCAGCACTGCTAATTTGGAAACCGGCCTTCTGAATAATCCGTTTGATGTCTGGACAACTGCTTGACGAACTCTGCCATCTCTGCCCTTCACCACATCCAGAACCCGTCCACGTATCCACCCATTTCGTTTTTTGTCCTCAATTATGACCACCAAATCTCCAGAATTAACGGATCTTGCTTCTCCAAACCATTTGGCACGCCTTGTGAGCGTTGGGAGATATTCGCGAATCCAGCGCCTCCAAAAATGGTCTAAGTTGGCTTGTAACGTATCCCAAGTAGTGCGAAGTATCTGGCTTGGACATCCTAGGTTCATTGGTGGTTGCTTCACGCCACTTGAGCTCCCCAAAAGAAAATGGTTTGGCGTGAGCGCCTCTTGTTCCGGAGCTTCAAGCGGCAAGTAGGTTAATGGACGAGTATTTACAATCGATTCTGCTTCCACCAGGTACGTGTACAGGGCTTCATCGTCGAGTTTTCTGTCTTGTAGCATATTGGGTAATGCCGCCTTGATCGAGCGCACAAGGCGCTCCCATGATCCCCCCATATGGGGAGCGGATGGCGGTATGAAGTACCACTTCGTTTGCGTATTAGTAAACGTTGCGGCAGCCTCCTCGTTGATGCGCTTCATCTGATCGCGTAGAATCCCATCAGCTCCAACAAAATTTCGACCGTTGTCGGAGTATATTTCCAACGGTGCTCCTCTTCGACATACGAACCTACGGATGCAGGCTATGCAGGAAAGCGTGGACAGGTCATAGGCGACCTCCACGTGAACCGCACGAACGGTAAGGCATGTTATGAGGCAAACCCATCTTTTGCATTGACCGACCCACCTTGACGAGAATCGGTCCGAAATAATCAATTCCGATGTAACTAAACGGCCGCACTCCGGGAGATAAACGAGCTTCTGGTAACGGACCCATTCTCGGGACAACCGGTTGCGCTTTATACACCTTACACCACTGACACAACCTTGTCACAGTTCGACGACCACTCGAATTCGAGGGATGTAGGTATTTTGACGAAGCTCATTAACAATCGTCTCCGCGTTACAGTGAAGAAATTTCCTGTGATAATAGTCAACGAGCAAGTAGGTCACATGATGGTTCCGGGGTAGTATCACGGGATATTTCTTCACTGTAACGCGGAGACGATTGTTAATGAGCTTCGTCAAAATACTACATCCCTCGAATTCGAGTGGTCGTGCGAACTGTGACAAGGTTGTGTCAGTGGTGTAAGGTGTATAAAGCGCAACCGGTTGTCCCGAGAATGGGTCCGTTACCAGAAGCTCGTTTATCTCCCGGAGTGCGGCCGTTTAGTTACATCGGAATTGATTATTTCGGACCGATTCTCGTCAAGGTGGGTCGGTCAATGCAAAAGATGGGTTTGCCTCATAACATGCCTTACCGTTCGTGCGGTTCACGTGGAGGTCGCCTATGACCTGTCCACGCTTTCCTGCATAGCCTGCATCCGTAGGTTCGTATGTCGAAGAGGAGCACCGTTGGAAATATACTCCGACAACGGTCGAAATTTTGTTGGAGCTGATGGGATTCTACGCGATCAGATGAAGCGCATCAACGGAGGAGGCTGCCGCAACGTTTACTAATACGCAAACGAAGTGGTACTTCATACCGCCATCCGCTCCCCATATGGGGGGATCATGGGAGCGCCTTGTGCGCTCGATCAAGGCGGCATTAACCAATATGCTACAAGACAGAAAACTCGACGATGAAGCCCTGTACACGTACCTGGTGGAAGCAGAATCGATTGTAAATACTCGTCCATTAACCTACTTGCCGCTTGAAGCTCCGGAACAAGAGGCGCTCACGCCAAACCATTTTCTTTTGGGGAGCTCAAGTGGCGTGAAGCAACCACCAATGAACCTAGGATGTCCAAACCAGATACTTCGCACTACTTGGGATACGTTACAAGCCAACTTAGACCTTTTTTGGAGGCGCTGGATTCGCGAATATCTCCCAACGCTCACAAGGCGTGCCAAATGGTTTGGAGAAGCAAGATCCGTTAATTCTGGAGATTTGGTGGTCATAATTGAGCGACAAAAAACGAAATGGGTGGATACGTGGACGGGTTCTGGATGTGGTGAAGGGCAGAGATGGCAGAGTTCGTCAAGCAGTTGTCCAGACATCAAACGGATTATTCAGAAGGCCGGTTTCCAAATTAGCAGTGCTGGACATCGAAGGAATACGTAAGGTTGAGGCTGGCACTCATCCTTACGGGGAGGGTGATGTTGGCGATGAAGCTTTGCATTTGGCAACACTGCCAAGGACCAACCAATACTGATGAGCAGGTTAAAAATTAAGAGTATTGATAATAGCGGTAGACGACAATGAAGATAGTTACAGATTGGTTCGATAATTCGATAGTCCATATCATCCTTTGCGAGAATTACAAGTAAAGTTAGATTTAGTGCAGTTTAGTGCTGATTTTATTAATAGCCTAGAAAATTGTGGTATTGTACCAGTGGACTGTTCCACAGTACGCAGCGCTGATTACTCTGGGGAAAATAAGATTCTCAGAACAGAGCATAAGGTAACATCTGCTTTGTTTTCTGCGAATTACAATGCCTTAAAGATTAAACTATGTTCCCATAGCGATCCCAGGTGCAAGTGAGTGCTGTTGGCTACACCGTACGCCAGCATTTATAAATCGTACATTGAAGTATGAACTAATTTCCTATTATAAGCATACACAATTTCTATATGGCAGCATAATTAATCATCAATTATAAGAGAGATTTGAAACGAAAATACAAAAATGAAAAAGTGCCACTAAGTTACTAAGGAAGCCTGCGCCAACTTAGACGACGATGTGATCCAGCATTGCAAAACTAAGAATGAGCAACAAAAGATGAGAAAAGATCTTCGGATTGGCTCCAGTGCTGACCGAGTAAATCTCAAACAAAGCGTCAGCTATTAGTATATGTGCGACTAAATATGGCAGCATTTCCGCCAAATTATGTAATTTGAGCACTAAACCAGTTCGCACATGTCTTTTAATTTTGTTAGATACCTTCCCATAAAAACAGTAAAATGAGCAATGGATATTTATTTATCCATTGCTCATTTCACTGTTTTTATGGGAAAATCCAACAAAATTAAAGAGACGTAATGACGAATAGTTTGGTGCTCAAATTACGTAATTTGGCGGAAATACTGCCATATTTAACGCACGCTATACTAATAGCTGTCGCTTTATTTGACAGATTTTACCGGTCACAGTTGGATGTATCCGAAGATTCTTTCATCTTTTCTGTATTGCTCATTCCTGATTTTTCTAATCGCTGATCACACGTCGTCTGTTGGCACAGGCCTTAACAATTCTAGTGGGCACTTTTTCATTTTTTGGTGCTTTTTCTGAATTACTAAGTGCAGGTAAGTCATTTTAGCCATTTCTATATTTCCCCCATAAATTATTGTGGAGTGCTAAGCAACTGAAACCAATTGTTTGTTCGCGGAAGATTTTCACATTAGGGTGAACCGAATTTGTGAGTTACAATCATTTATATTTTAAAGCAACTTAATCTAACAAAATAAATGAATTTACAGCTTAAAGCATTACGCTAAAAAGAATCGGTGTGTTCATCTTTCCCGAACAAGCGGAATCGGTTATTATAATGCTATCATTATAGCAAAGGCTTTGGCAGAAAATACGCTACAATAATCCGTTAACCGAAAACTGTAGCTACTGTCATACATGACCACTCAAGTGCGAGCTCGGTCGTTATCCTTCGATCAGTCTGTGTATATTTGTTCGTGCGTACCATTTCGGCTGGTTATAAGTTCCTTAAATCTTGGTAGTACGATGCTCTGGTTCGTTCCTTAGGTCGTTATCTATTAGAGGTGTTGGCGAGAACTATTATTTATCAGTTTATCTGAGAATTCTCTTAACAATCGGACAGGACCATCCAGATGTTTCCAGTAATTCCGTGTTTTCGTGAGTTCAATTTACCAGTGGACTCTAGCTTTGCCAAAATCCGCAGATTTATTCTTTCGAATAGTTTTCCAAGTATTGAGTTAGTGTTATCAGCCGGTATCCTTCGGGCTTACTGCGGTCTGCATCGCTTTGGCTTTGGTATTGGGAAAACCTGCACTGTCCCAAATTCTATTAAACAACTCTAGGAGGGCAATTTTGCTCCAGATGACAGCTGGGCGCTTCTGCTGCCCCATGCGGCATTCAGGTCGCCAAAAACAAGAAGAGGGTTCGGGAGCATTTTCAAAAGTTCTCCAAGCAGCTTGGCAGCGGTTTTCTCTAAAGGTGGGAGATTTTGGAAACAACCGTTATTGCGACGGCTTGGATATCTGTTTCAAACCATATTCTCTGGAAAAGGGTGCCGTTTTTATAGCCATTCCAGTACCTTGCCTTCCATGTGTAGAACATTGATTCTGTAGGAGTTGATATCTCTTCCTAAAGTACTTGATCCTAGTTTACGGCAGTCAGTATTTGTTTCCTGTAAGCATACTATTACAGTCTGGTATTTTGATGTCAGAATCTGTAGCTTACTTAAGTGACAGCGAAGCCCGCATATCTTCCATTGAATGGCAAATGATGGAACGATCTTGTGCGTTTCGGATATATAGGATTCGTTAAGTATCAGTTGAGGTTTTTGATCAGTTGCGGTTTGTGACGATGAACGCGGACGGTGTGCATTCTAGTTGGGTTCCGACTCGGTTGGATTTCAGGTGTATGGTGAATCAGGGCATGTTGAGGTGCTGTGCTGGAGTGTGACATCTTTGTTGAGATCCGACTTAACTAGATTTCAGGAGGATGGATGGAATGCAGGGTGCTCGTGTCTGAACCCTTTCAATACCCTCCGGGCATACTCTTCCAGAATTGGAAGGGGGAGGGTTGCTACCCGTTCTTCTTTCTCTCGCCAAAGTATGCTGGTGAGCCGTACGCTGCAGTTCTTTTCTGGGTTGGATGTGCTATCGTATCCCGAGCACGATATTGGTATCGAATATATATTTTCCAAATGAAGTGAAGCACCACCATATTGCCTCGCGAAGGGCAGAAGAATTCTATGCTCTCAATAAAGCGAGCATCACGTTAACATATTCCTACCCATTTCTTATTTGACCTGTATTCGGACGGTGGTTTTGTCTTTTATGAAGTTCTGGATCACTGATTTTTTTTTTCAAATCAATGATGTATGTTAGCCTCAAATGCCACCTGATTGTTCTCTGTATAATTACATCATACTGTCAATCATTCGAGGACAACTGATATCTTCAAAAGCTCTATCTCCTCAATAGATCGATTTCCGTAATGTGACGAGGTCAGATCCAGCCAAAACACGACATCATCCTTCGGATGAGGTTTGGTAATGAATACCGCAACTTCCGTGAAGCTTTTCGAGCTGTAAACTTCCCGGTTGATTGCAAGTCTCGAATGAAAAGCGGCTTTGACATTCCCTTCTCACTGATTCTCAGCCACAAGAGGACCATCTTTGGAAGCTTCATGTGAGAGATGTACTTCACATCACTGCTAACCTCCTTTCCGGGGTCGTGAAAAATCGTGTTCCTTGCCAGTTGCCGGAGTGTGACAAAGCAGCGTCAGGAACTTCTCGTCGTTCATGATCACAACCACGATGCGCTTCGCAGGAAAGACATCCTTGACGAGAACCTTTAGTCACTGCTCTTCGGTGGCCGCTTGTGCTTTCGACACGGTTGGTCTAGACTTCCACTTCCTCATTCCATGTTGGTCAAATTGACCGTTGGCCACACTTACCTACCATTGGTAATTGGTGTCAGAATAAAGATTACTTGTATTTATTAACTGATATAGTCTTTCCTTGTATTCTCCCATGCCAGTCAAGGTGGTGCATTCGATCATGCCTTGACCTACCCCGCATCCCAAGTAGCACACTACGATCATAATTAGTAGTAGTTACTTGATTATGACTTAGCAAGTCATATTTATGTTATCTCAACTGAGTGGCAACAGGTGTGCTACTAGGGATGGGGATGCTTGGTAACAGTTTGTGTTCCTGTTTCGAAATACTACCTCACAATGCCCTTCGCTCACTTTCAAACTACTTCTATTCAATTTTCACCGCCTGCCGTGAGCTAACGGAACTATCAATACTTTCTCTTAACAACTTTGTTCTAGCAAAAATTGCTGTCTACTCCTAGAGCCTCATAGTGATGAGAAATTATTTCCTTCTCTAAACAACATCATTGTATTTATTGACAATTCATTGGCTGACCCACCACCAGGTGGCAGTCTAATGGCATGAAAAATTTTGTTTTTTTTTCTTTTCTTTAAACGAAGAATTGTCGTTGATACTATAGACACTCAAGTAATTGACCGGACAACGTGAGTCTGGCACAGTTGATGTATCCAAAACAACTGTTAAATCGTATGGGAAATGCGAGGAAATGTTCGTATTGGATACAACATGGCGGCACGTTGTCCGGTCTATTACTTGAGTGTCTATAGTTGATACCCATTATACGCGTGAATGCTTTTTGAAGCTACACACTTAGAAAATTTTACTGTATTCGGTAATTTTTACCGAACTTTCAACAGCTGAATTTTCGGTCATCCGATTTACCGGATTTTGGGGAAACTTGACAGTATTCCGGTAGAAAAATAACCGGAATTTGTGAAAATTTTACCGAAATCCGTTAAATTGGATGACCGAAAATTCAGCTATTGAGATTCGATTAAAAATTACCGAATGCTGTAAATATTCAATGTGTGTACAAACTAAACTAATTTGAGTATCCTTTTGGCTGAGACTGATCTTAAGCATCCTTAAGCACAGTGACTTATGTTTATTTTGGCTTAAAACTAGTTCAAAATTGTGGATAGGAGATATGCATATAATGGTCATTTTGATGTAAACAAACGATTTGATACTCGCGTTTGCTCGATTCACTTTAAATAAGAAACATTAATACCGGCTCACTCTCTCATCACATAATGTTGTCATTACTTGCCTACTGATAGCAATCAAATTTAAAAAAGTTAAAAGGAGAAGCAATACATAAAGAAAAGGCTAACCAGTTCATGGTTGTTTTAAATAACAAGAATTATTTTCATTTTCGACCCTTGACATTTGCAGTTCTCAATGCAGAGGATCGGAATTATGTGATGAAGGATCAACAACTGATTTTAATGTCTTTCAGCTGTTCTCGAGACTTTTGTGGCTTCGATTCTTACACGCTCGCCCAATTCATGACCCAAATTTGGGGTCGTTTCTGCGGCTCACTTTCGTCCAATAAGTCATCAAATTTAAGCAAATCTCGTTGGGATTGTTAAGTCGGCAAATCAGAACATCGACTTGAATCCGTCTCGCCATCATTTACTTAAATTTAGGTGACTCTACTTTTGACAGAATGTGATTTGGCGACTGAAAAGTGAGACAAATTTGTGGTTTTGTGGCTGTCAAGTTCCCGGAAGAAGCGGAACTGGCATTTATTTCAGCTAAAGGAAAAACTGCTAACGGAAAAATGTCTTTTCTTTCATTTTGATGGCATCGATTACAAAGAAAACGTTCGCTGATGTCAGCGTTTTTCAACATAAAGTCACACCTGCATCACAACGCTGGGAGCGTTGTCGCAGAGCCATGTAAAGCAAATTGTCTTTACCATATCTTGACATTAAATTTGCATAAATTGAAGTTGTTACACGCAATGAAACGACAACGTTGAAGTGCAAGCACAGAGAACATCGTGGTTCTGAGCTGCCGCCGCCGATAAAAGTACGAGACCCGGTTACTCATCCCAAAGTTTACGCATCTGAAGTAATCGTCCACTAAACCAGGCTTTTATATGCCGTGATGGTCCTTGTTGAGCCAAGTGCCCGGCAACCTACGCTTCTCCGGGTACTGACAAAGTAGTACGACTTCCTTGGACAGTGGACTCCGGCCCGGCTCATTGATGGCAATTCACTCCGGAAACTGTAGACGGTGAGGGCAACAGAGCCGCTCACCTGATATGGAAATTACCATTGTTCTTCGTTCGGACTGGTTCGACCCTGAGTCCCGGCCTCCACTCTTCCTCCAGCAAAACCCTCCCTGCTAATGGGAATAAAGAGAAGGGAAGAAGTAGATACAATTGAGGCTCTTTGCCAATCGTTTTTTGCTTGGAACCTGATATGTTTGGTAGGGAGAGCAGGGCTATTGCGGTCAGTTTTCCAGAGTCAGATGCAGATTCTAATAGTATGATTAGTACAGTGAGATGCATTCCACTTTGAATATATCTTTAAAATATGTTTACTTAGAATTTATCAATATAATTTATACTCATCGATATAAGTAACATAGAATTGTGAATAAATCAATTTAAAAATCAGATCAAGAATAGAAGTTGAGTCGACCGTCAAGGTTTGCTCGACAGGTTCAATTTTGCTATTGTCGTTACGTCCAAGATCGAGCAGGCAATGGCAGAAATAAGCAGTATAACTGGACAATCTAGAAAGAGAGAGGTAGAAAAACTTAAGTTGAAGGCTTGACATGGAAGAAATTGAAATTAAAAAGCCAGAGTTAGAATTTGAAGTACACATCAATGAAACAAGCGAAGCAAGGGTTGTTCCCGGTAGTGTAAGTGTAAGCAGCACTAGTTCCTGTGGAGGTCATAGTTTATTATAAATATGTTGTGTTTTATATTATGAATGTAAGGAGTGTATCGAATATAAGCTATCCACATACATTTGCAAGACATGCATAGTATGTATTTGTGATGGTTTTATGCTCACTAGTGCCTTAAATTTTCATAAAATATCAGTAAAGAAACGAAAATAGTTTTATCCCAATTATTAATGATGATGTTTACTTTTCCGGTTTCCATCGTTTTCCGCTGTCATGTACCAATGAATTTTTGTTTGCCACGTAAGGAAGCAGTAAAATATATTGCCGGGTCAAAAATCACCTTATATGATTTAGACAGTTATCAGTCGGTAGCAACAATTTATTTATTCAGAAATCTGATGTCATCTGTGATGATTTTTCGCTAAGTGATTTGGTCTAATCCATTTTGGAATAACCAAGGCCGTCATCATCGTCCCAGAAGATAATGCGATCGCCGTGTTTGTGCAAGAATACCTGGACTGAACACCTTGTTTTTGATCCCAATGAACGCGGTATTCATTGTAGTTGATTCAGATTGCTGTTTCAGCGTTCAAAATTCGGTTTTGAAAAACCAGACATTTTCAAATAATATCAGCGTTTTGAAAATTGAACGTTCCATTCTTCTGGTAGCATTTGTTGTCCTTGGAATTATCATTGGTTCTTGTAGACTTATAAGTGAGTCAATGTTGTGGTACCCACGAAAATCCCTTTTGAATCTAATGAGCATGACACACCAAGACTGCTATACACTGCATGCTGTGCGTTTGACTGTCAGCTTTCTTTTGTTTACTTGTTTGTGCGGTTCAAATTCTGCGTTTTCAAAATGTCGCGTATTGAAAAGGAAGTGAAAATTAAGGTTCTGGACACATGGCTAAGTGAGAAGGGTATTACTATGCGAAAATTGGCGAAATGGTTTGGAATTCATCATGCGAGTGTTAAAACCATCATTAATAAGTTTGGGGAACACTATTCTTTGGATGAGTTACCAGAAAGAGGCAGAAAACCCGGTTCTTTCAACCCGAAACTGGAGCAAAAAGTGGTATCTCTAATCATGAAGAACAAATCAATGTCAATACGTGATTTGGCCAAAAAAGCAGGAACGAGTGTCGGAATGATCCAGCGTATCAAGAGGCGAAACCACCTGAAGACCTACAAGAAGCAGAAAATCTCGAAACAAAGTGCAGAACAGAAGAAGCGAGCAGCAACAAGGGCCGGAAATTGTATTCGCGTCTTTGCAGCGTCCGGATGCATGCGTTTTGATGGACGATGAGACCTATGTAAGGAGGACTCAAAAACCCTTCCAGGTCCACAATACTTTACTGCCGTCGTTGGGGAGGATGTGAGCGATGCGGACAGGTCGATTCAAGTGGAGAAATTCGGTCGAAAGGTACTGGTATGGCAAGCAATATGTTCCTGTGGTTTGAAGTCAACCATTTTTACACTACCGGAACTATAAATGCGGAAATCTATCGATCTGAGTGTCTCCAGAAGAGATTTTTGCCTTTATATAAGAAGCATAGTACACCTCCACTGTTTTGGCCGGATTTAGCGTCGGCTCACTATGCCAAAATCACTCTCAATTGGCTTGCGGAAAAGGGTATAGATTTCGTTGAGAAAAATATCAATCCACCAAATTGCCCTCAGCTTCGACCCATCGAACGTTACTGGGCAATCGTGAAGAAGGTCTTCAAGAAGACTGGTAAGGCAGCTAGGAACATGCAGGAAGTCAAAAAATTTGGGCTCAAGCGTCCAAAAAATGCGATGCAACACTTGTCCGGAACTTGATGAAGAGCATTCGATCAAAGTTCGAAAATTCGTGAAGGAATAACTTAAATTTCATCCGGTCTTCATTATGTTCAAGTTTAACCTCGTACAATAAAGGATCAATTTTTTTGTATGAATAAAATATCGGTTTTCAACACTAATTTGAGGAAAGATAATTGTGGACAGCTTATTTCCGATACACTCCTTAGTTGGCGAGAGGCGTCTAAATCTTTACCGAAAAATTATATAAAATCATGAGAAATTGTGTGAATCAACGCTCACAAGTTTGAAATCAGTAAATCATCGTTGATCACTTGAAAGTGTATATAACAACAGTTAGTTAGTTGAAAACGTTGGAATCACCTAAAAATGAAGTGAACCATCCTGAAAAGTTGGTTCTTTCAATGTAAAATTTAAGCGTTTAATCTATGCTGCAATATTGCATGTGATCCAATGCCAGTTACTTCATTATAAAGTTGGTTGTTCGTAATTTTGAGACAGGTTGTTATGAAAAGTTCAGACCGAGAATTATTCTTATTTAATTTTGGAAAGAAGTGTGGAAAATAAAACATTAATAATTTGAAGAGTTTGGAATGGCATAAACACGTAGTGAATCGAACATCATTATTTTTAACTCGCTAATGTTTATGAAGGTAATCAACCGAAAAAGTTTGAAATCAACTTTAATGCTGCTGTAAGCCTTACATTGTGAGTCACATATATAAATATAAGAGAGTCAACGTAAATCATTTGAAATACTAAGTTGTTTAGTCATTAATTATATCAATCATATAGTACTTGTATTTAATTCAGTAAGTTCTCAAAAATCTGGGAATCAGACACTTAACACGAGGTGTCCAGCTATTCTAATGCACTTTTTCTTATTGGTGTCGTGCAACTAATCAAAATGCTTCACGCATGTGTTGGTGTGGTTGCACTTTGTTTTTATACAAACGCTTTTTTAGGTTATGTCCGGTATTTTCATTTAGTATTTCTCTCATACAACGACAGAGTTTCATCATTTGACGATAAAAAAGTGTTTGCAGAACATATTTGCTAGAAATTGAAAACCTTGGAGTAAAAAGCGGGATTTGTACGCCAATTCTTGACTTTACTCGTTGGATGACCGGAAGAGATCCGGTCGAACTCAATGCAGTGTGGACTGCACGAGTTGTTGAAGTAGTCAGGGGACGAAAATCACAGCGCTCAGTACGTTAAATGGCCGCAGATCTGAATGCCAATAAACTGCAAATAACCTCGGATTTCAGCTTTCAAGAAACGTTGGATTCTGAGTTTCGGTTCCTTTAAGCAAAACAGCTCGAAAATTGATCTGCTTTTGTCGCGACTTACAGTGGGATAAATTTATCTTTTTCCGACGAAAAGTTATTCGTCTTGCAACAATCCACAATGTCCAGAACGATAGATTGAGCTCTCTCTTCGAGAACTGTTCCAGAGGTGTCGGGATATTTCCACGGTTCAAGTACTCTTTGTCAGTGATGGTTTGGAGGAGAAGAATTTGCAAACAGGAGCAAATTTCCACTGGTTTTCATCAAAATTGCGTTATAGTGAAAATGCCGTATATTATAAGCGAAAGTTGAATGCCGTATATTAAAAAACGGAAGTTGTCACGCCATATGTACAAGAGGTGCTTGGGATGATCACTATATTATTGCAACGGACGAATATAATATGCCTGAAATCTCGTTGATGCTGAATGAAAATTTGAGTGACTTTTTGGACAAGAATGAATGGCCTGTTCACCAGATCTGATTATGGATTGTTCGTATAGTCTTTTGTACTGGCAAGAAAGTGAATGATCTGGGGCGTCTAATATGAACCAATTAAAACAGCAATCGAGCAGAATTTGGGGACGAAATATGATGAAGTCTGGTAGGCACGCAACTGTGCGCCTGATTTCGAAAAACGTCTGAAGCTGGTCAAGAAGGTTAAAGGCGGTGTTATTTTAAACATATACTGCATGTTGTTTGAGGAAATATTATCATACCATGAGGCGCTGAGAGTAGACATTTTTTGCTGGAACAAAGTTATTGAAAGTATTGATCGTTCATTCTTCCTTGAGCGGTGAAATTGAATAGAAGTAGTTTAAAATTGAGCAGAGGCATTGTGGCCTTCGACTTAAAGTACGAACCACTGAAAAACAATACGCT